>BSBK01014398.1:0-17500 GCA_027943335.1 Chamaecyparis obtusa | reverse complement strand
TCAAGTGCTTTTCATGTAATAAGATAGGTCACTTTGCATCTAAGTGTCCTACTAGAGTTAGAAAGTTCAAAAAGGATTACAAGCCTAAGTACTCTAAGGAATGTTACTTTGCTAGAGATGGAGTTTTAGATGATGAATCAGGTGAAGAAGAAATTGGATTCATTTCTATTGTAGACAAAACAAATATTAAGTCAGGTCTAAAAAATGAGAAAGTGAATCAAGAGCTAGCATTGATTTCCCAAGCAGATATAAGAACAGATTGGATTATAGACAGTGGTTGTTCACATCACATGATAGGTGATAAAGGTAGGTTTGTTCATTTGGACAAATACAATGGAGGTATGGTCAAATTTGGAGACAACACTCCTAAACCTATAGTTGGTAGAGGAGCCATCACTTTGGATGGAAAGAACAATATTGATGATGTTCTTTATGTTGATGGTTTGAAACATAACCTTCTCAATGTTGGATAGTTACTTGGTAAAGGCTATCAGTTGGAGTTCAAAGATGACAAATGCATCATTAACAACAAAGATGGGGTTATGATTGTATCAAGCACAAAGACAAGAGGTAATTTTTTTCAACTCAATTTAGAAGCAAGTTGTTTTGTTGCTAAAGTTGATGACAGTTGGTTGTGGCATAGAAGACTATGTCATATCAATTTTGATAACATAGTGAAGATAAGCAATGTTAAGGCAGTAAGAGATCTACCTAGCATAGCAAAGCTAATTGATACTATATGTAGGGAATGTGTGATGGGAAATCATGTGAGGAATTCATTTAGGAGCAAACATAATTCAGCAGAAAACAAGTTGGATCTAATCCATACAGACCTATGTGGACCAACTCAAACAAGATCATACTATGGTGAAAGGTATTTTATTTTGTTTGTTAATGATTATACCAGGATGATGTGGGTTGCGTTCTTAAAAGATAAGTCAGAATATTTTGAGAAGTTCAAAATATTCAAAGATAAAGTTGAGAATGAATTTGGATTAAAGATAAAATGTATGAGATCGGATAGAGGAGGAGAATTCACCTCTGATAGATTCTATGAGAACTGTGAAGAACATGGCATAAAAAGACAGTTAAGTGCACCTAGAACACCTCAGTAGAATGGAATTGCAAAGAGAAGGAATAGGATCATTCTTGATACATTGTGCACCATTATGATAGAAGGAAAAGTTGCACACACCTATTGGAGAGATGCATTCAATACAATAGTCTATACAATCAATAGAATTTAGTTAAGGCCTAGCGCTAAGAAAACACCTTATGAGCTATGGTTTGGTAATGTTCCCATAGTAAAATACTTTAGAATATTTGGAAGCAAGTGCTACATCAAGAGGGATGAAGCAATAGGCAAGTTTGATGCAAGAAGTGATGAAGGTATTTTCCTTGGTTACTCTACTAAAAGTAAAGCTTATAGATGTTTCAATTTAAGATTGAAAAAGATTATTGAAAGTGCTCATGTGAAGATTGATGAAAATTTTATGATTCAAGAAAGATATCATGATTACTCACCCATGATTGAGGAAGAACCTAGACCCTCTACTAGTGAGACAGTAATTGAGGAAATGTTTGACATCATTGATGTGTTGTTCAATGACCCTAAGACAAGTGAAGAAGAAACTCCTAAGGCTGATGAGTCAACAACAGCTAAAGCTCCAAAGTTTACATCTAGAAACCATTCCAAGAAAGACATCATTGGAGATCAGAGTGGAAAAGTCTTGACAAGATCACAAGCAAAGAACTCAGCTAGTAGTGATGCGGTATGTTTATTATCTCAGATTGATCCTTTACATGTTGAAGATTCTTGCAATGATTTAGATTGGCATGATGCTATGAAAGAAGAACTTGATCAGATTATTAAGAATGACACTTGGGAACTAGTTCCAAGACCTAGTGATAAGAATGTGATTGGTACAAAGTGGATATTTAGAAATAAGATGAATGAAGATGGTACAGTAGTAAGGAACAAAGCAAGATTAGTATGTAAAGGTTATGCACAAAGAGAAGTCATTGATTATTCAGACACATTTGCACCTGTGAGTAGATTAGAAGCTATTAAGTTGTTTCTAGCTTATGCTACAGTCAAAAACTTCAAAGTGTATCAGATGGATGTCAAGTTAGCATTCTTGAATGGAGATCTAAAAGAAGAAGTATACATTGAGTAGCTTGAAGGATTCACCTTATCAGACAGACCAGATATGGTATGTAGATTGAAGAAGGCCCTCTATGGACTTAAGCAAGCCCCTAGAGCATGGTATGAGAGACTAGATGGATACTTAACAAATATTGGATTCAAGAAAGGAGCAGTAGATTGTAATATATTCATTAGAGAGACATTTGAAGGTTTGTTACTTATAGCTATATTTGTTGATGACATTATCTTTGGAGGTAATGACAAACTCAGTGCTGAATTTGCCAAAGAAATGCAGAATGAGTTTGAGATGAGTATGATTGGTCCTATAAAATAATTTTGGGGATTAAATGTGCAACAGATAGAAAAAGGGATTTTCATTAATCAATCAAAGTATGTGAAAGAGATACTAAAGAAATTCAAGATGGATGATTGCAAGTGAGTAGGAACCCCTATGATTACTGGATGCAAGCTTACTAAGGAAGATGACTCACCAACAGTTGATATAACATTGTATAAGTCTATGATTGGTAAACTCATTTATCTTACTCAGACTAGACCTAACATTTCCAATGCAATTGGTATAGTTGGAAGATTTGCAGCAGAGCACTAAACAAAGTCACCTCATGGCAGTAAAGAGAATATTTAGATACTTACAGGGCACTATAGATTATGGTTTATGGTATCCCAATTCAGAAAATGTTGAGCTTCATGTATACACTGATGCAGATTGGGCAGGATGTGTTGATGACAGAAAAAGTACTTCAGGTGAAGCAGCGTTTCTTGGTGATAGACTTGTCACTTGGACAATAAAGAAACAAAATTGTATTTCTCAATCAACAGCAGAAGTGGAGTATGTTGCAGCAGCCGTAAATTGTTCTATAATTGTATGGATCAAGCAGATGACAAAATATTTTGGAATTCATATTGATTATCCTATTATTTTTCACTATGATAACACTAGCACTATCAATATGTCGAAGAACTCTGTGAGGCATGCAAAGACCAAACACATTGAGATCAAGTATCACTTCCTAAGAGAGAAAGTGGAAGAGAAAGAAGTCAAGTTGGACTATGTGAGTACTAAAGAATAGTTGGTAGATATATTCACAAATCCCTTGCCTAAGGATACTTTTGAGTATCTCAGGGGGAAGTTGGGATTAATTCCCTTCCCTGATTCTACTTAGAAGGAAGTAGGAATGGCATTAGTCCTCTGGGACTGATGGAAGGTTGACTAATCTACTTCTGGAGTAGTACCAATGCTTAAAATGAATGGCACCCTTTTCCATTGATGTCAAAGGGGGAGTATATATATAGAGTCATGAAAAACAAAAGTAAGGGGGAGAAGCATTCAGTTATGATAGCGGTACAGTTGAGGAAATGGAGAATATTAGAAAATATTGCAGCAAATGGAGGATTCATCTTTGGGGGAGTTTTGAAGAGGAAATGGAGAATGCTATAAAAGAATTATTTGTTTGGGTTGATGGTGGTTTTTCATTCCACATGTTGCCATCAATTCCAAAGGGGGAGATTGTTAGAGATTTTCCAGTAGGCCAGTAATGACTGTATGTTTGTCATTGATGACAACATATGGAAAGTAGTATGCATGGAAGTCTTATGTAGTAAGCCTTTTGTATATGTTGCATGGACATGATATCATGGGTGCAGAGGTTGAATGTGAGTATAGATAGTTATACATCATCTTGTGTTAATAGTGTTTCTGACAGAGTTACAGGCAGTGTTCCATGTATGGTTGTCTGTACAGTTGTCTTATGGGCATGCACCCTAGGATATATGTTGCAGACATGTTAGTGATGTTAAGTTCATGGATGCATAGTCTAATGATGAACGCAAGTGAATTTATGTAGTCATTATTCACCAATAGCAGTTTCCTATGTTTTCTCAGCAGAGCCAACAAAGATTTTATTATTTCTTGAGTTGTGCCTATCTTGAGGATATGCACCCTTGGAGAAGTGTTATTGATGTTCGGTTAAGAGTGCATAAGTTAATTCAGCTTACAGAGAAAGTTCCAATTGTTTTGGTAGAGCCGACAGTGTGTGGCGTGTGTCTATAATTATATGATATGAATGGGTCCCAGAATGTGTTGCGCCCATAGTAGAGCCGAAAAAATGTTTGTTGGAGTTTATTATGGTTTCTCTAATATGATTTCGAGGTGGTTCTAATAGGCCAACTTGATCATATCATTTGGAGGAAAGATATTTATAGGTAGTCATTTGTGATTGCTGAAGTGTGGTTCATGGTTGATTAAGCAGAGCAGAGCAGAGTGTGTGAAGTGTTGAACCATCAGAAGAAGGTCTATGTGACCAAGTAGAGTATGTGTGCTATTCATTGGAACTGATCCAGATAGCAGGTTAAAGCACAGTTCACCAAGATCTAGATATAGTGTGTATCTGTTATTCAGAAGGTTCTAGCCTTCGCCCCTTTGAGCAGTGAGCTCTCAAATAGTGCATCCTCTCCCCCAACAAGGACAATTGTAAAAGACTCCTAACAGGTTCCGACCCTTAACCAGGTCTACTGTACTTCATATATTGTAAAGCTACTCCTAACAAGGTAAAGGATCTTCTAGCAAGGATCATTATTCACTAGTACAAAATATTAGTGGGTATTAAGTCCCACCAGGGTTTTTACCTATTTGGGTTTCCCTGTAATCAAAATATTGGTGTTGTGTTCATGTGTTCTTTCATTGTGTTTATGCTTTATGTTTAAGTTTACTTAATTGGATAAAGAATTGAAACTTGTAGATAACTGATTCACCCCCCCCCCCCCCCTCTTAGTTATCTCTTGGGACTATTCCTAACAATATTATTTGGAGGCGGGCAGTATACCCCACCCCCGACAACTCTAGCTACCACGACAGCCAAGGGGAAATTCCCCTTTTCAATTGGATATAAGTTTATTTTTTAAAAATATTTTTTTAATAAAAATATATAATATAATAAAATAAAACAAAAAAAAAAGTAAATAAATTTTAAAAAAGAATAATAATAATAAAATATAATAAATGTTTATTAATATATATATTATGTGGTTATATATATATATATATATATATATATATATATATATATATATATATATATATATATATATATATATATATATATATATATATATATATATATAATACTTTCTTTTTCAATATTTTATAAATAAGATTAGTTGGCATTTGATTACGAATTATATTAGTTGATATATTATGTAATTGACTAATGTGGAAGATAAATTAATTATTAATTAATAAATTTTATTGATTAATAATTAAGGAAATTTATTTTCTCAATCAAGAATTTTATAATGAAGTTATATTGTTTTAGTAATTATAAGCCTTGGAACCAATTTAAATTTATTAACGTTATAAATTGATTTCCTTATTATTGGAATTTAATTTAAGAATGTAATTATAGTTTTGTTAGTGATTATTTTTAATAAATTAATTTGTGTAATGTTGTTTTACAAATTAGTTTATTATTATTAAATTCTTATGAATGGTATTCCTTCTACAATTGTGGGTTAGGAGGGAATCTTTTTATGTCATCCTTCTAGGATTATTGCCAGAGGCGGGGTTAGGGTTAATGTGTTATGTTTGTTTGCCTTGCATACTTATGTGGCATTTGATTTTGTTATAAACCAACCTTGTGGAAGTTTTGGTTTTATTATGATCGAAATTAGTTATGTGCACTGTTCCTACGATACTTTGGAACCAAGTTTTGATTTTTATGATTCATAATGATCTATGAGATGTTTTGATAGTTATGAACTTAGGGTAGGTTATCTATGTGTTAAAGGGGAAGTGTCTTACTTTGGAGGTGTTAGAGCCCATAAGTGGCTACCTGGGTATCCTTAGTAGGTCACTTAAATAAGTGATAATTTATAATACATTAAATGAGGTTTTAAAATGAATTAATAAGATAATGGATTCCTCACCCATGCCTTGAGTGCTAGTATAGGCTAAGGATGGGAGTGGGAGAAGATGCTTTCCCATGTAGTAGTGGTGGTGAGTTCTAACATGATTGGTTATCCTTGTCTACAAGAGAGGATTTTAGGTTCTACATATGATCACACTTGAGAGTCAAAGTCTAGTGAGATCATTCTAAGGGGCTGACATATGTGATGACACTTCTTAGATTCCATCTTAGGTTTCCTATGTGTGTTGGTTGCCTCTAGGTTAGTATCTGTATCTTTGATTTATTGAGTTGTACCTTTGAGATAGGAATTTATAGGATCCCTTGCTTAGTATTACTTGATGATTGATTTTGGTATTGTTATATAAGTGGGGTTTGATGTTATCTCCTCATCATAGTGGGAGTGGAACCACAGGTTTCCATGAGGTTGAGAGGTAGTGATTCTTTTACCATGTGAGACTCTAACATTCTTGTACCAGTGTTGGATTATCCTTGTTGCGATCACTTCTTATCTTATCTTCCTTGGAGATTCATAGATATTCTTTCTTTATTTGTACTTTATACTCAGATGTATTTACATACCCTATGACTTGTGCAGTGGATGTGGGTTATCATGTATACTATATAGTTCAGATGTATTTGTTTATTTTTTAGATGGTAGACCATGTAGAAGATTTATATGATTATTGTACTTAATAGATTAAATTGTATTTATGTAATTCTACGTCAAGGAACCCTTGAGATTTGTAATCTATAATTGAGATTGTGTATATGAGTATATATGAACTTTATGTTTTACTTCCACTTTGTTATTTAATATTATTTGCTAACTCTTAAGAAAAAAAATATTTTGTAACTTAGTAACATGTGATATTGCTATCAGGATTTAATTGTGTAGTTTTTTTGAGTCAAACTCATTAACCCATGATTCAGGAGTATTGGTTCACCGAAACCATCTCTCATGAGAATGAAATGGAACACTTAGCACTCATTGGATCTAGGTGATGCTCACAGAGGTGAAGCACTGTGACTTCCCGGGAGGTCACCCATCCCAGTACTACTCAAGCTTGAGCATGCTTAACTACGGAGTTTCCTCCATGGTTAAACCCACTCTACTTGCATCCTCATATGCAAAACCTTCACCAAGTGTTGTGCCTTATGAACCATTCATTAGAAAGCCCCTTAAGCTCATCAATTGATAAGTAGGAGATATTTTCCACAGCAAGTCAAATTGTGATATTGCTATCAGGATTTAACTATGTAGTTTTTTTTAGTCAAACTCATTGATCCATGATTCATGAGTAGTGGTTCACCGAACCCATCTCTCATGAGAATGAAATGGAACACTTAGCACTCATTGGATCTAGGTGATGCTCATAGAGGTGAAGCACCAGGACTTCCCGGGAGGTCACCCATCACATGTTTTAGGTTTCTTTCTCCTGGGTTCCCTAGCGGGACATTACAAGTGACATGATATTTCTATCTAATGACTAATTGAAAAGAAGATAAAATTCATCTTCATTTTATTGCATTTCCAAAAATTGATGAATTGTGACTAGATGACATTGCAAAATTCTTCTATTAAATGAAAAATTAAAAATGCAAATTAATTTTGTATTTGCTTCATTTCACCAAAATTTCAAACACCAATAGATAGTTGAAAGGACAATGTAGGATCATGTAGATGGTTAAGTTGAATTCAACTCAAACTTGCATTCTTATTCATAATATAAGGAAAAAAATTCATCCATTTTGATGCAATTAACATCAGCTATATGCTTGTGATATTCATTTCCTAATATTGTGTCAAAACTTATTTTTATTTAAATAAATCCACTCTCAATTTTTGAGAGGTCATCTAGATAGGTGCCCAAATTTATAATACTTTTTTTCTCTTTGACATTAATATTGGCTAACATAGGTGCCAGAATATTCTTGAGAAATTTCTTCATTCTAACATATCATTAAGTTGACCATCCTTCTTGAAGAATGTAGGCATATGAAAAATTGAATTGCCTTCAAATGTAGTCAAATATTTTATAATATTTTTTATATTGATCTTATGACACCAAAAAAAAATAGAATGCATGATTGTATCTAATATGAAAATCCATGAAAATTGATTGTGCTTCTTATCCTATCTCAATATTTTCAAACAAAATATTCAAAGCAACAATTCTCTTACCCAAATATGTTTACAAAAACTATTAATGGAATTCACACCTAACATGGTATTTAAATGCCCCCATGAGTGAATTGTAGCTTCCCCAAGCCTAGCCAACATGCTTAAGTAGTGATTCCAATGTGCTTCCTAACAATGAATAGGTTAATTCAGTTTTTGATTTTTTTCCTTTGCTTCAGTATCTTCCATCTACTTGTCAATTCTTCTTATCTTTTCCTTTTCTCTTCCAATTCCCTTTCCAACTGAGTGTCCCTCACCTTTGTGACCCCAAATTCCTACCTTAAGTTTAATAATTCTTCTGATGAGATCATTTATTATGGAAGAGGGAACAATGTTGTACTGGTAATCAATTGCTCTATAAGCACCCAAACTTGTTTTTTCAACTTGTGCATGCCTATCTCCTTCCATTGTGCCAACCATTTTATAAATATTGAAATTATTAGAATCATTTAGAACAATAGAGAGGGGGGGTGAATCAGTTTCTCTTAGGTCTAGATGTACCAATTAAACTTTCTAGTACTTCAACAATCTCATATCTAATCACCAACTCAACTTGGTTTCTAAACTATATATCAGAAACATATAACATGTAGTCCACTGTCCAAATGTAAATAACTTGTTGAATATAACAACATTCACATCAAAACATTCACACAAGTATAAAACCATAATTATAGTGGAAACCTAACTTGGTAAAAACCACTTCGTAACATGCTACTGTTGTTTCACTCTTCTGAAGTGAGCTCTATGAAAAGCCAACCCTGTTAAAGGTTTACAAACACACCACTAGGTGTGACCCTATTAAAAGATTTAAACACTCTGTCGAAAGTGACCTGGTTAAAGGATTTAAGTTCATTCCATTAGAATGTCACCTTGATTAAAGGATTTATACAATGATTGTTAGGTCAACCATGATTAAAGGATTTAGACCAATACAATGGTTAGAAAGTAACAGTAGTTTCTGATTTGAAAAACATGCAACTCACTTTGCAAATACAGATCCTCTTCATACATATATGTTGATTTCCTAGACTAAGCTTCATTTCCATCTCCATCATTGATATGCTCAGAATTTGCTTCAAGTAATCACAACTTTTCTCAACTTCAGCCTTCTACTTAGACTTATCAGTCAATAACATCAACAACTCCAACTCCTTACTATAACCTCACAATTAGGTTTTCCTTTATACCTCTTCAGTTAGGTAGATCCATCTTTTACCACTTAATCTCCTCTTTAGATCTTAGTTTTAGGTCATATTCATCGAATCCTTCCATCATTTAAGTGCTTCATCCTTCCTTCTAGATACATCTTCAAACTTCTTATTGAATCCATAATAAAACAATTTACCATGCATTAAATTCTCTATACAATTCATTAATAAAGTCAACACAATTTACATATCCCAAAAATTCAAGTATGTCGGCCAGGAATCTCTATTCTTTCCCCAAATGTAAATTACTGACACTCGGTCAATATTGTGTTCCTCTCCTCAGTCATCACTGTGTAACTCGATCATCTCTACAAACTATCTTCCTCGGCTAACACTATCTTTGCTTGGTACTTTCTTGTCGCTCAGAATAAACTAATGTTCAGTCAACACTAAATTTACTCGGCATATACTGGCACTCAATCGACACTAACATCACTCAGCTTAAACTATATTTCTTCACTTTTTCTTAGTTAAGCCCACTTCTTCAGGCTTTCTTCTTACTTGGATAAATAATACATTACTTTATCAATGTGCCAACTAATCAAGTACCCATTAAAGTATCAAATAACTCAACCTTTCCTTAGGTTCTATTGTTATCTCCTTTCCCTAATCCTTTTCATTAATCAATAGATATGGTACTCTCCTAGATAGAAATTGTCTTACCAGTTAAGGTTTGACATCAATGACAATACAACAATTGTTTCAATTGCAGTTTCCAACAATCTCCCTCTTTGGCATTGATGGAAACACCACATAAATAACACATGATTTACCAACCAATCCAAAAGACTTTGTCTGTACATCAAAAAAAATTTTAATATCCTTAGCTTCATTATGATTCATAACAACTTTTCCTTGTCTGACCGTTCACACAGTTAATCCCTCTGAATCTTTTCAATCAACCAACTATCACTAAATCTCAGATCATATCTTTGTGTTTTCATCTGAATCTCTCCCTCTTTGACAATAATTCCAAAGTAGTATCTATCACTTACATCTTCCACATGTAGATGTCTTCTTGCTAGTTCAGTATACAGTATTTCTCCCTCTTTCATCTTTCTTATGACGGATTATCCACTTTTTTGTACTTCTCACAACTCTAGACAGCTCCTAAAGTGTGACCTTTTCTACATCAATTTGTCAGATATTATGTATGGCATATTTAATGCAATGCTCCTAGTTGAATAGGAAGCCTCAATTAGGGGAATCACCCCTAGTTTACCTCTAAGATATCCATGAGGATCCTTAGGTAAAGCTTTTGTGAATATGTCTGCTAGTTGTTCCTTTGTATTCATATACTCCATGCTTACTTCTTTATCTTGTACTAGTTCTCTCAAGTAATGATACTTGATAGCAATATGTTTAGTCTTTGTGTGCATCACCAGATTCTTAGATATATTGAAAGCACTTGTGTTGTCACAGAAAATAACAATCGGCTCAGTGATTTCCTCTTTCATTCCTTTCAACAATTGCTTGATCCATACCAAATTTGAACAATTCACTGCAACTGCTACATACTCAGCTTCTGTTGTAGATTGGGAAATGCAGTTTTGTTTCTTGCTTGTCCAGGAGACTAATCTCTTTCCTAGAAAGAATTCTCCACTACTTGTACTTTTCCTATCATCGACATTTCTTGCCCAATCTGCATCAGTATAAACTCTTAGTTCAAATTTCTCATTCTTCTTGTAGTACAATCCATAATCTTCTGTCCCTTTCAGATATCTCAGTATTCTCTTTACTGCCATCATATGATTTTCCTTAGGCTTGGCATAAAATCTTACCACAATCACAACTACTAGGGTTATATCTGGTCTGTTGTGGACAACATATTATAGCTTTCCAATCATAGATCTACATAGGGTTTGATTTACTTCAGCAATATCATCAGTTTTAGATAGTTTTTGTCCAATAGCCATAGGTGTACTTACTAGTTTGGAATCCTTCATACCAAAAGTTTTTAGTATCTCTTTAACATATTTAGATTGAGTAATAAAGATACCTTTCTCCATCTGATAGACTTGTAATCCAACTAAGAATTTTATCTCACCAAACATAGACATTTAAAACTCAGTTTGCATCTCATTTGAAAATTTATGACATAGGGCATCTTGTCCACCAAATATGATATCATCAACAAAAATTTCAGCTAACAAAATCCCTTTACCTTCTTTAGTTTTCATATACAGATTGCTATTGTCATTTGTTCTTGAAAATCCAATCTTTATCAAATAATTGTGCAGCCTCTCATACCATGCTCTGGGGGCTTGTTTCATTCCATACATTGCCTTGTTCAATTTGAAAACTATATTTTTCTTTCTTGGGTCAACAAATCCTTTAGGTTATTTAATGTATACTTCTTCTTCTAATATACCATTCAAAAATTTATAGATTTGACATCCATCTGATATACTTTGAAATATTTTTATGCAGCATATGCAAGTAGAGTTCTCACTCCTAATCTTGCTACAGGGGAAAATGTTTCCTCATAGTCTATTCCTTCTTCTTGTGCATAACCCTTGCATACCAATCTTTCCTTGTTCCTTGTGACTTGTCCATGTTCATTAAGCTTGTTTCTGAATACCCATTTTGTTCCAATAACATTCTTATCTTCTGGTCTCAGCACCAGAGTCCAAGTATCATTCTTTTTTATCTAGTCTATTTCTTCATTCATAGCTTGTATCCAGTCATCATTCTCTAAAGCATCTTTTGCAGTTTTAGGCTCAAACTCACATAGTAAACATGTAGGGTCTTTCAATTCACTTATTGTCAAGACTCCATATTCCTTATCTCTAATGATTTGCTCAGGCTTATGATGTCTTCTTACATATTGTGCCAATGTAGGTTTAGATTTTTTTTCTCCTTGATCTTCAAGTTCATCATGCAAATTATCAGTTTATTCTTCTGATTGCTCAACAACATCCTCTTGATGCTCGACGGCATCCTCCTGATGTTTCACATTGCTTACCCGTGACTCTACATCTGGTATAAGTGTGTTACTTGCCTCTCCTTCTTCCATGTACACAAAAGATCTATAATCTTTACGTTCTTGTTTTCCTTCCAGTTCATTCTTCTCTACATATTAATCAACTCTAACATTTTCAATTTCCAAAACTTTTTTAGTGTTAGAAATCAAACACTTATAAGCTTTTCTCTTAGTGGAATAACCTAGGAAAATGCCTTCATCACTTTTTGTATCAAATTTTCCATTCCTATTATCTTTTAGCATATAGCATTTACTCCCAAAGATTCTAAAATATTTCACATTAGGTGCATATCCATGCCATAGCTCATAAGGTGTAGCATTTGTACATTTCTTGATTTGTACTCAGTTTAAGTTATAAACAACTATACTTATAACTTCTATCTAGTATTTTTGTGCAACATTCTTCTCAATCATAGGTGTCCTTGCACAATCCATAATTGACCTATTTCTTCTCTCTGTTATGCCATTCTGTGGAGGTGTTCTCGGTGCAGACATTTGTCTCTTGATTCATCTATCATTGTAGAATAGATTGAACTCATTTGATATAAACTCTCCACCTCGGTCAGATCTCAAACATTTTAGGCTTCTACCTATTTATTTTTCAACTTTTTCCAAATACCACTTAAACAACTGAAATGCATTAGATTTTTCTTTCAAAAACATTACAGTCATCATCCTAGTGTAGTCATAAAAAAATAGAATAAACTACTTATCACCAAAATAAATGTGTACACCCATAGGTCCACAAAGGTTAGTATGAACCAATTCCAAAATATTTTCAAAAGTAAATGTCTTGCTCTTAAAACTAGACTTTGTCATTTTTTCCAACTGACACTATTTACAAATCACATTATCAGGTTTCTTCAATCTCGGCAAACCTCTAACTTTCTTCTTTTTACTAATATTTACCCAGATTGTCAAAATTTACATGACACAACCTCTTATGCCATAACCATGCATCATCAAATTGTGCAAACAAACATGTTTCTTTAGATAGGTCTAGATAGAACAAGTTACCTCTAGTATGTTCTCCACTTCCAATTAGTTCATCAATGGCATCAAATATTTTAACCTTTCTATGATGAAACTCCACTCGGTAACCAGTATTGTTTAGCTGTGCAACACTCAACAAATTATAATTAAGACCTTCAACCCAATAGGCATTTTCACATGTGATCTTATCAGTCAACTTAATTGATCCTTTACCTCTCACAAGACATGGTGCATCATTGCCAAACTTAACACTTCTAGATTTGTAATGATATAGGGTTTCAAATTTACTTTTATCACCAGTCATGTGATGTGAGAAACCACTATCAATAATACATTTATCACCTTTAATCACATAAGAAATAAGTGCATTTTTCTCATCTTCATCATAATCATCTTTCATAGCAACATAAACTACTTCAATATCACAATTATCAATGTCACTGTCAGTTTCCTCTTTAGTAATATAACAAGATTTCTTACCTTTGTCCTTGTAGTCTTTGTACCTTTGGCGATATCTGGTATCTCTCATATCCTTGTACTTGCTTTCTCTTTCCTCATCCTTGTCAGTCCTATCAGGACATCTTGTTGCAATATGGACAACTTTGTTACATGAAAAATAGATTATAGGAAGTTTACCTTTATATTTTCATTTTCCTCTTTTTAATCTTCTAGCCATGAGTGCCTCAATATCATCTAGTTCCTCATCAAAAGCACCTCTATCATTGTCACTGTCACTATCACTTTTTCACACATTTTTATTTTTCTCTCTTTGACTTATACAAAACCATTTGTTGCTTGAATGTAGATTCAACATTAGGAACAATGTAGTTATCATAGTTAGATAGCTCAAAAGAAATAAGCTTACAACAAGACTTTCCAGAGTTAGAAGATTAACAGGGTTACATCTTGATTCTTGAATTGCAAAAATTTTGATAACATAGATAGGAAGAAAAGTTCTCAATACCTTACCAATAATAGTCTCATCATCAATGATTCCATTAGCTCCTCTAATAGCATCCACTATCTCCTTAATTCTACCACAGTACTAAGCAATATTTTCACCTTCTTTCATTTTCGTTTCATCAAACTTACATCTCAAAATTTTAGCTTTTGCTCTCAGTACATTTGTATCACCACCATAGATAGGTACAAGAGTATCCCACATTTGCTTTGCAGTAGTGTAGTCTTTGATATCTTCAAATTCAAGATAGCTTAAGGCAGATGCAATCTCCAACATTGCTTGATTGTGTTCTTGTTTTGCTTTCATCTCCTCGACATTCAAAGGTGCAATAGGTATAACATAGTCATGTTCCACATAGTACTTCACCGAATCATCAATACTAGCTAGATAATTTCATCATACTCTTCTTTGCAGGAATGTTCTCTTTGTTCAACTTTAGTACCTCCTTTTTATACATCTTGATCATTAGCTTCAAGTACCTTTAAAATTTTCTCTATAAGCACCAACAACTCTGATACCAATTGTTAAAATTATTTAGAACAATAGAGAGGGGGAGTGAATCAGTTGATCTCAGGTCCAAATGTTATAGTTGAACTTTCTAGTACTTCAACAATATCAGAGCTAATCACCAACTCAACTTAGTTTCTAAAGAATATATTAGAAACACATAACATGCAATCCACTGTCCAAATGTAAATAACTTGCAAAATATAACAACATTCACATCAAAACATTCACACAAGTATAAGACCAAAATTATAGTGAAAACCCAACTTGGTAAAAACCACTCTGTAACATGCTATTGATATTTCACTCTTCTGAAGTGAGCTCTTTGAAAAGACAACCCTGTTAAGGTTTAAAAACACACTACTAGGTGTGACCCTCTTAAAGGATCTAAACACTTTGTCAAAAGTGACCTGGTTAAAGGATTTAAGTACATTCCATTAGAATGTCACCTTGATTAAAGGATTTATACAATGATTGTTAGGTCAACCTTGATTAAAGGATTTAGACTAATATAATGGTTAGAAAGTAACAGTAGTTTTTGATCTGAAAAACATACAACTCACTTTGCAAATACAGACCCTCTTCGCACATATATGTTGATTTATTGACTGAGCTTCATTTCCATCTCCATCACTGATCTTCTCATAATTCACTTCAAGAAATCAAAACTCTTCTCAACTTCAGCCTTCTGCTTAGACTTATCAGTCAATAACATCACAACTCCAACTCCTTATTGTAACCTCATAATTAGGTTTTCCTTTATACCTCTTCAGTTAGGTAGATCCATCTTTTGCCACTTAATCTCCTTCGTGGATCTTAGGTTTAGGTTAGATTCATCGAATCCTTCCATCATTTAAGTTCTTCATCCTTCCTTCTAGATACATCTTCAAACTTCTCATTGAATCCATATTAAAACAATTTACCATGCATTAAATTCTCCATACAATTCATTAATAAAGTCAACACAATTCAACTATGTCAGATGGGAGTCTCAATTCTTTCTCCAAATGTGATTTCTTCACTTTTTCTTGGTTAAGCCTACTTCTTCAGTCTTTCTTCTTACTTAGATAAACAATACATTATCTTATCAATGTGCCAACTAATCAAGTACCCATTGAAGTATCAAATAACTCAACCTTTCCTTAGGTTCTCTTGTTATCTCCTTGTCTTAATCCTTTTCATCAATCAATAGATATGGTACTCTCCTAGATAGAAACTATCTTACCAGTTAAGGTTTGACATCAATGACAATACAACAATTGTTTTAATTATAGTTTCTAACAGCAATATGAGATGTCAATTGTACAACTTGAACAAAAGTTGTATCTGATGGCAATCTGACAATCAAATTCTCACACAATTTATTTTGTTCCTGGACCATTGTTGGTTTCTTATTGGCGAGGTTGATTAACTAGATGGATACAACATCATGTTTTAAATCTAAACTAGAGAAAAATACAAATATATCAATCTTGAGGTCATAAATGATTTCAATGTCCTCTTTTCTCCTTAAAAATTCAAAAGCAATGGGTGTTGAAATATCCCAACCTTCTAGCAACATATGCCAGTGTCATTGATAATTTTCCTCCCTTGCTCAAGCATTATTTTTGCTAATTTATCTTTAAATCTTCAACTTGATAGTGAAGTTGAATGGTTCACAAAGAGTGCATTAATGATCAAGTTTTGATGACTATTAGACCCATAATATTTTCTAAGGATGAGATTGAGATAGTCTCTTCAATAACTTGAAATTGAGTACTGTTTAATTTTAATTGTTACCTAATACTAATAAAAATTATTAATCTTGATACCAACAAAATTTTAAAAATACATAAAATCTATAAACAAAAAATAACTTTCTACTGAAAAAATCTAAATAAAATGCTTTTTTACCCTAAAAGGTAAACAATTTAAAACTAGCAATTGTGCCTTGGTGTGCAATGGATACACCAAAGAAGTGTTGAAGGCCAAATAGGAGAAATTTTGGTTTATTTTTAGCATACATTTATGTACTACATGAAGGAAATTGGTAGGAAATTTAGAAAATATATTATTTGGGAATAATTATCTCAATGAAGCAATGATAGCCTCATATCAATGAAGAAGGGTGAGAGGAAAAGTGAGAGAGGTTGATAGAGAGAAAGAGAGAGGTGGAGGGAGAGATACAAATAGAGACGTATAGGGGGATAGAGAGGAGGAGAAAGAGAGAAATAGAGGATGAGGTAGAGAGTGAGATAGAGATAACGATGGTGAAATAGAGTGATAGAGTGGTAGAGATATAAGAAAACACATAGAGAAAGATAGGGGGAGAGATAGATATGTAAATAGAGAGATAGAAAAATAGTAGATATAGAAATAGGAAGAGAGAGAAAAGGGGGGAGATGGAGTGAATGAGAGGGAGAGTGAGAGAGACCAAAAGGATGGGGAGATATAGGTAGAGAAATATAAAATGATAGAGACAAACGTGGATATGGGAAATGAGAGTGATGTGGAGAAAATTGGGAGAGATAAAGAAAGAGATGGGAGAGGGATAAGTAGAGATGAAATAGATAAATATATGAGGAGAAAGATGTAGAAAGATATATATATATATATAT
>BSBK01014397.1:5000-89997 GCA_027943335.1 Chamaecyparis obtusa | reverse complement strand
ACCCAAAGTAAGTTATATGGCTAAGAGTGGAAATGTAAGAGTAACAATTACTTTAGAATGTACTAGTTGTACCCAAGATAGTGTTGAAAAAAAATCAACGGGTATTTCAAGATATACGACTCGAAAAAATCGCCGCAATACTCCTCATCGATTGGAATTAAAGAAATTTTGTCCTTATTGTTACAAGCATACCATTCATGGAGAAATCAAAAAATAGATTGAATTTCACATTTGTACCCGGAAATCAAAATATATCAAAGATATTTATTTCTTTATCTTTGTATATTAACAAAATATGTCACTGTCAATATTTCTTTTCGAAATATTTTGAAATAAAATAAATAGTATTTGAAAGGTTCATAAAACAAACTATGAATAAAATGAAGCCATCTTTTCGGAATACATATAAGCCATATTTTAAAAATAGATCTAAGTTTAGAAATAGATCTAAGTTTAGAAATAGATCTAAGTTTAGAAATAGATCTAAATCATCTTTTCGGAATGCATCTAAACGATTTTCTGCAAATCAGCAGTCTTTTCGAAAACGTTTATCGCCAATTCAGCCTGGAGAGCAAATGGATTATAAAAATATTAGCTTAATTAGTCGATTTATTAGCGAGCAGGGAAAAATACTATCTCGTCGAAGGAATCGATTAACATTGAAAAAACAATGCTTAATAGCTAGGGCTATTAAACAAGCTCGTATTCTATCTTTGATACCCTTTCTTTCTTTAAATTCAAAAGTAATTAGAGCCTAAGACTCCTCCATTTAATGGGAGCTGGGATATCTAACAAAGATAGCGCAGATTTTGTTCTATTTCTATCAAAAAAATGGATAATTTCATTATCCCTAATTTTCGTATTGTCTTTAGTTCCCCGGAGAATTTCCCCGGGAGATTCGGTTTTACTATTTCATAACACAAGAATATTTTTGAACATCATAGAGAAGCAATTATTATTTAATACAGCTATTTGTGCAAGTGTTCTACGATTTGTAAGCAACTGCTTTTTGTATAAAAATTGTATGAATTTATTATAGGAGAATCCATTAGCACGGGATGCTGCATTAATCCGAGTAATCCACAAACGACGAAAATCTCTTTTCCGCTTAATTCTATCTCGGTGAGCGGAAACTAAAGCTCTCATTTTCTGTTGGTTAGCAGCCCTAAAAAGTTTTGAATGGGCTCCCCGAGAGCCTGATACAAATGCAAGAATCTTTTTTCGACGTTTTTTTGCGATATGCCCACGTTTAACTCTGGTCATTGAAGTTGATTCTTCATAAATGACTAATCTATTTTTAGATCAATCACTTTTTTTTAGATTAGAATAAAACTGATTTTTCTAATGTATAAAATATAGATTCCAATGGCTTTTGCTACTCTAACCTTCCCAACCATAATTCTTTCAGTTAGGCACCTTCCAAGTAGGCAGGGGATTGGACCTTGCATTTAAGTAATGCAAAAAAATATGCATATATAATATCTTTTTTTCTTTTTCTTTTATTATGGATTTCTTCGTTTCTATGGTTATTTCTCTAACGGTAAGGTCCTCTCTATACGCCGGAGCCCTAAGATATCAGATGAGTATTTGGTAACTTGTATAATTTACCATCTCTAGCTCTACTCTTCCCCCCGAATTATAAAAACTCTCAAGATTTATAGATACAGTAACGACATGTATTTGTAAGAGTTCGCAAGGTAGCTGACCTTTTGTCCGTTCTCGCAGCAATATAAAACATAATCTTTATGTTTTTTCAATTTGCATTTTTTCCTCGCTCAATGGATTGATGACCATTCGCTACCAATGAGGAAGTGCTTTTCATCCCACTTTAGGTGATTGGATTTGCATCAATTTAAACCATAAATTTCATTTTCCCCGGTACAAGGGAACTGATAGATCTGTACTTTTTAACAGAAGAAAACTTTTGTTAGAGCAATTTCCTGGTCCGTTTCAGCTTCTGATCCAAACGAGTCGCACATACACCCTCGCACATACTCCTTTACGCTGAGGGCATCCTCGAAGAGCAGGAGATTTTGTTCTATTTGCTATTGGCTGTCTCGCGGTTCTAATAAGTTGTTGAATAGTCGGCACTTTGAATTCTATTTTCAATTAAGTGAATGGTTTAGGTGATTCTTAACCATAAGAGGATCTATAGATCTAACGTACTTTTATACGTACCTATAATAGTAGTAGGACTAGCCATTATTTCTTTTATTATAATGTCTATTTATAAAATTGAGGAAATCATATAGTCTACACGTTACGATTATTAATATAATATGTGGACTATCTTTCAAATTCAAAAATATTCTTTTGTTACAATCAATATTCTAGCATTTTTTTCTCTTTCTTTAAACGACAAGAGTCTTTAAGATTCATTCTTCTTTAAAAATGAGGAATTTAACAAATGAAATCAAAGAATAATTGAACAAATATGAAGTTATGGTAAGTGGCACTCGTCTGGGAAGCGAAATAGCAGTGCGAGCCATTTATCAAAGTGGTATAAAAAAATGATATATAATATATAAGATATATCATTTAATGAAAAAAAAGATAAAACTATATAAGCAAAAAGATGATCTATATAGGAAGGATAAGATCCTGATCTATAGTATCAAATTTAACAACTAAAATGGTAGAAAGAATATGATTCTATATATATAGAAGGGATAATATTCTTACCTATAGTATCAAATTTAACAAATAAAATACTAGAAAGAATATGATTCTATATATAGGAGGGGGAAGATGATTATATATAGGAAGGAAAAAATTATGTCATATGTAATGAGCTTGAATTTAACAAGCATCCCTAAAGTTCCATATCTCGCGGATAATCTAGCGGATAAGAAAAAACAAAAACAAAAAGAAGAACAACAACAAGAACAAGAAGAAGAACAAGAACAAGAAGAAGAACAAGAACAAGAAGAAGAACAAGAACAAGAAGAAGAACAAGAACAAGAAGAAGAACAAGAAGAAGAACAAGAACAAGAACAAGAAGAATACCCGAACCCAGAAGAAGAAAACCCGAACCCAGAAGAAGAAAAAAAAAAAAAAAAAAAAAAAGAAAAACCAGAAGAAGATGAAATTTGGGTGGAATTATATTACAGACTCTTTTTTGGAAGATATCTTTTTTTAGGTAGAGCGCTAGAAAAACAACCTGCTGACCAAATAATGAAAAGCATGATTTATTTAAATCAAGAAGATCAAACAAAAGATTTCATGTTTTTTATTTCCTGTCGAGGTGGAGGAATGCTACAGGGAGTAGCTGTTTATGATGTTATGCAATTCGTAACAGGGGATGTATTTACATCAGGCTACGGGTTAAATGCTTCAATGGGAGCTTTCCTTCTACACGGGGGGGAGCTTGGTAAACGGGTATTAAGCATAAACGGTCGCATGATGATTCATCAACCTCATATGTCTCCTTATGATCGTCGTCGCCACGTTGAATCCGGCTCCGATGCAGAGTTTATTAGCCGATTGCGGACGTATATTTTGAATACTTATATAGAAAGGACAAGGCAAGATCCCGAACTAATTGAAAGTCTCTTAGAAAGAGATATTTTTCTGAATTCAGAGGAATCAAAAGCAGTTTATCTTATCGACGAAATAGGCGTAGAAGGAATGGGACTGGATTTAAAAAATCTATCGCTTTTTTATGCCAATCATGATAACCATTTGATGGGTTATAGCAATCATGAAAATGGGTTATGACAATTATGAAAATTTTCATCATGGTCGTGTTTTATGGCCTCGGGGGGTACAGCAGGCAATAGCTTTTGCGAAGGGAAAAAAGCAGGAGACAATAGCTTCTGGGGAGGGAATAGCTTACGCAATTAATGCAAGTTCAAGGTTTTCATCTTCTCAGGAGGAAGTTTTATCTCCTAAATAGTTACTTTTATCTAAGTAGGAGATTTATTCCATGATCTACACAATCGTCTACACGATCTTGTACGTACACAGCTATGGCTGGTTGCTTTAGTAAGTTACTAAAGCAACCAGCCATAGCTGTGTAAGCCTATTCCTAATAAATCAACACCTAAATAACATGTCCAAACTAGAATAAATCCTAGAGAAGCAACAATTGCCGATTTTTCTTCTTTCCAACCCCTGTTTATTCTAGTATGTAAATAAATTGCAAATAGAATCCAAGTTATGAATGACCAAGTCTCTTTTGGATCCCAGCTCCAATAAGATCCCCATGCTTCGTTGGCCCATACTGCCCCGGAAAGTATACCTATAGTTAAAAGAGAAAATCCTAGACCAATGGAACGATAACTTAATTGGTCTAATTGGTTAATAAAGACCCATTTACGATAATTTCTAAATGAAAGGTAAAAAGTATGTTTCAATTCCTTTTTTTCTTGATCGTGTGAATACCAATTTTTATTGAAGAAAAAAGAATTATTCACATTAAGAAAAATCTTTTGATTTATTTGGGACGCAATGACCAACAAAGCTATGGATGATAGGGATCCACATAAAAGAGTTGCATAACTGAGTAATATCATACTTACATGCATCATTAACCAATGAGATTGTAAAGCGGGTACTAACATTGCAGATTGCTGCATTTTATCCGGAAGACCTAAAGTAGCAAAACCATGAGTTAACATAGCACTTGGCGCGGTGATTGCACCTAACCACCAAGCATCCTGGCCCCGTAGTTCTATAACTATATGAATCATGGAGGAAGTCCATGAAAGGAACATGAATGACTCATACAAATTACTTAACGGTAAATGTCCCGAATAGAGCGAACGGGCAACTAATACTCCCGTTATACAAATACACGTCACTATCATGCCCTTTCCTCCTGAATTACTTAGTTCTTCACTTTTATAAACTAAGGTTCCCCAATAAATAAGAGTGATCACAAAAGTAAGAGAAAAAGAGACATGAGCTGATATATGTTCTAGAGTTATAAATATCATAATAAACCCATTTATTCTTTAATATAGGATTCGTTTCGTAAGAGAAGGATCAAATCTATTGATATGTAATCAATCATATTGACATAGATCGAACAATGATAGTAATTTACTATATATAGGTACTCCATAAGTAATAGATATATATCTCATTTTTTTTTTTTTGATTAGATAGACTTAGACAAATGTAGTGTAGAGGTACAAGCACGAGATTAGAAAAATTGATATCAAAGCTATATTTTTCCATCTATATTAATAAATGGAATTAAAATGAATGAATTTTCTTTTTTTTTGTATATACGTTCTCTGTTATAAACGCATCTTGATACTTTGTATCATATCTCAAACTCAAATCGAAAAAGATTTGATGGTTAAACTAATAGAATCAAAAAGGAGCTTTCCTTTTTGTACATGAGATGTTCGTGTTCATCCTATATTCTTAAATAAATATAGGAGAATGCAAATCCTGCGGCCAGAATCTTATTTTCTTCTAAATATCTTATTCTAGAATGTATTTTTTTTTCTTTTTTTGCACTCAATGAGAATCTTGTATTTCATAAAAATTAGGTGCAATATAGTCTTTGCGCAAAGGCCACCCAATCCAACTTTCTGGCATCAATATACGTTTTAGACATGGATGACTTTCATAAAATATTCCCAACATATCATAAGATTCCCGTTCCTGGAAATTAGCACCTTTCCAAATACATAGAACAGACGGGATTCTCGGATCTTCCCTTGGGACAAGTACTTTTATACACACCTCTTCGGGTTCATCTGCATTATCCTTTATTATCGTAAGATGATATACACTAGCTAAGGAACCCCCTGGTGCTACATCATAAGCACACTGAGAACGGAGATAATTAAAACCATAAACGTATAAAGCAACGGCTATAGAGACCCAATCTTCAGATTTGATTTGTAATGTTTCTGTGCCTTGGTAATCAAAACCCAAAGGTCTATGAGCTAACTTATGCTTGGCTAGCCAAGCAGATAATCGACCTTGCATTTGATTACTATTTATTGTCAAAGTATCTGTATAAAGATTTGACATTTCTCATGGAATTTTCAAACAAAATTGATTTCCTGCTCGTTACTTTTTACTAACGATTATTCATTCGCCAGCAAACTCTCGTATTTTCAAATGTTTCAAAGGGTATGATATCTCTGAAATCGATTCAGATGTTTTGGGAGTTATCTCTAAAGTCGATTCACGAGATTCATAAGATTTATGAAAAAACTTATCCTCCTTAGTTTCAATACGAATACTGGACCCAATATTAAACTTATGCTTTCTAGTGAAATACCTCTTTCCTTGTTGAAACTCGTTTCTATCTTCAGATATTTCTTGAGCTATTTTTTCACGAAGTTTTATTATAGCATCTATAATAGCTTCTGGTTTAGGAGGACAACCTGGCAAATAGATATCCACAGGAATTAACTTATCTACTCCGCGAACGGTACTATAAGAATCTGTACTAAACATTCCTCCTGTAATAGTACAGGCTCCCATAGCAATTACATATTTTGGTTCCGGCATTTGTTCATATAATCTCACTAAAGAAGGAGCCATTTTCATGGTCACAGTTCCGGCTGTTATAAGTAGGTCGGCTTGCCTAGGACTGGATCTTGGCACCAAACCGTAACGGTCAAAATCGAATCGCGAACCTATTAATGAAGCAAATTCGATAAAACAACAACTAGTACCATAAAGGAGCGGCCATAGACTAGAAAGTCTCGCCCAATTGGACAGATCGTTTAGAGTAGTGGAAATCACTGAATTTGGAGTTGCTTGATCAAGTAAAGATGATTCTATAGGATTTATCACCGGCTTTAGATTTAGAGAATTTTCTACTCGCCTTTTATCATTCCAAAATTTGGGGGTTAAGACCATTCCAATGCTCCTTTTCTCCATGCATAAACTAAACCAACAATTAAGATAATCACGAAAATAAAAGCTTCTATAAATGTAAATAGACCTAAAATATCAAAACTCATAGCCCACGGATAGAGAAAGACTGTTTCCACATCAAAAACAACGAAAACTAAAGCAAACATATAATAGCGAATTCTAAATTGGATCCAGGTATCTCCCATTGGTTCTATACCTGATTCATAACTAGTGGCTTTCTCCGGCCCTTTACTTATTGGAGCCAAACTTTTTGAAATTGAGAATGCCAGAATCGGAATAAGACTGGATATGGATAAATATATCCAAAAAGTATCATATTCAGAAAATAGAAACATAAATAGATGATTCCTGTTTATAATAAATCAAATTCTTCTATTTGCTGTATTGTCAATTTATTAATCGCTTCTCTCCCCTCCCAAATGATTCATTATCATTTTTGATATTATCAATGTTTCGTCTGTGACTTAACACGGAAATTAATAAAAGAATATTCTGTATTTAATAATCCTAATACAGGAAATGGTTCGAACCCGTGCAGTTTGGCAGACTTCACGTTAATTCGTGTTGTAACGTGTGAATATGGGTTGATGTAAGGGAATTTTCTCTATTGAAATAAGGGAGCTTTCAGGGTCGTTTTTTCTAACGATGTAATGTGTGCTAGCAAATTAAAAAGACAACCGAGTTCGATTATAATCGATAGGTACCGATCCACCCGTGGAACATATGGAATCTTTCATAAACAAAATAATTATGTATGTGCCCACATTCCGACACGATGTCCGATCTGTTGTTCTCTATAACAGAGATATTGGGGAATAAGAGTCTGCTCTGGGTCGCAGTCGAAAGACTATTTATTCTAATTTGATTTAGAAAGAATCCCAAATTCTTTTTTCTTTTCGTATTTCCTCTTTACTTTTTCTTTAATGATTTTCTATGTAAGTCGTCGGTTCCACATTGAACCATAAAAAATTGGATGCGAGAAAGCACATAAGAGTTTTCTAATTGTATAGGGCTATACGGGCTCGAACCGTAGACCTTCTCGGTAGAACAGATCAAATTTCTTATTACCAAAATGATTTGAATTGTTCCAAGAACCCAACATGCATTTTTATTGCATTGGGCTCTTTCATTAACTGGTGGAAAAATCAGTTAGTCTGCCATTCTTTTCCGGAACAGATAATAAGATGGCTCCGTTTGCTTCAAACGAGAATTTTTCGGAAGCAATCCCAAAGTGCTTCAAAAGGTTCCCTTGACGTAGGTCTGTCATGCTTAGACATAGATTCTCCAAATGGAGTCTCTCTCACCCAAAAAGAATAATATGAGACTTCATACACCTCAAAGTTCATAGAGCGAAAAGAATTCTTTTTTGAGATCCTCGTATTGTACTCATTATGTCTGACATTGAATGTCCCCGAGATTGACCATATCAACTAGATCTATAGTTCGAATCAGAACGAACTTCATCTTTGTCATGCTATTGTTCTCCTAATTCATAGAGTAAGACTCAAATCTATTTTATGAACCGAATGAACCAAAAAACTCTTCTGAAAACCATTGGCGCACGTGTAAACGAGGTGCTCTACCTAGCTGAGCTATAGCCCTTCACAGTTTAGTCTTGAAGATATACTAATAATATAGATCACTTTCTGTCAAGACGGATGATATTTGATTTAATCATTCGAATCCTAGTTAAGGGCATATTGTTTATATGTCTAATTATGCCTAAAATCTAGGTACGACTCTATCTAGGATAATAAATAACCTACTTAACTCAGTGGTTAGAGTATCGCTTTCATACGGCGAGAGTCATTGGTTCAAATCCAATAGTAGGTAAAACTTATTTGCTGCGATTGAGTAATAAATCGCAGCAAATAAGTTTTACTCCATTTTGAAAAAAAAAAAAAGAAATAAATTCTTTCCATTTAAATAATGATAATGAATCCATTTTTAGATCATTATCGAAGTTGAACTTTACAAAGAAAGAGATTACTAAGTAAATTGAAGTTATAACTCTAAATTATTATTGACTGATCAACTCATTACAGAGCAGTTGTGCTTTTTTAGGTTTTTTGCTAGTATTAGCAATTGGAATCAATATCCTATTTATTTTTATGAGAACCAATCCTTTTATTTTTGGGGTTTCCGCACTTGTAGAAAAGAAGGCAGGACGTATTGCTCAGATCATTGGCCCAGTACTAGATGTATCTTTCCCTCCAGGTAATATGCCTAGAATTTACAATTCCTTGATAGTTAAGGATAACGATACAACTGGTCAACCAATAAGTGTGACTTGTGAGGTACAACAATTATTAGGAAATAATAAAGTTAGAGCTGTCGCTATGAGTGCTACAGACGGTTTGATGAGAGGAATGAAAGTAATTGATACAGGAGGGCCACTTAGTGTTCCAGTTGGTGAAACTACTCTCGGGAGAATTTTTAATGTTCTTGGGGAACCCGTTGATAACTTAGGTCCTGTAGATGCTCTCACAAGATCTCCTATTCATAGATCTGCTCCCGCCTTTACACAGTTGGATACCAAATTTTCAATCTTTGAAACAGGCATTAAAGTAGTGGATCTTTTAGCTCCTTATCGCCGTGGGGGGAAAATTGGATTATTCGGGGGAGCTGGAGTGGGTAAAACAGTGTTGATTATGGAATTAATCAACAACATTGCTAAGGCTCATGGAGGGGTTTCTGTGTTTGGTGGAGTAGGAGAACGTACCCGTGAAGGAAATGATCTTTACAAGGAAATGAAAGAATCGGGAGTCATTAATGAACAAAATATATCCGAATCCAAAGTAGCTCTGGTCTATGGTCAGATGAATGAACCACCAGGAGCTCGTATGAGAGTAGGTTTAACTGCTTTAACTATGGCTGAATATTTCCGAGATGTCAATAAACAAGATGTACTTCTATTTATTGACAATATCTTCCGCTTTGTCCAAGCAGGATCAGAGGTATCCGCATTATTAGGCAGAATGCCTTCCGCAGTGGGTTATCAGCCCACTCTTAGCACGGAAATGGGTTCTTTACAAGAGAGAATAACTTCTACGAAAGAAGGATCTATAACCTCCATTCAAGCAGTTTATGTACCTGCAGATGACTTGACTGATCCCGCTCCTGCTACAACATTTGCACATTTAGATGCTACTACTGTACTATCGAGAGGATTAGCTGCCAAAGGCATCTATCCAGCGGTAGATCCGCTGGATTCCACGTCAACTATGCTCCAACCTTCGATCGTAGGCGAACAACATTATGAAACTGCGCAAGGAGTTAAACAAACTTTGCAACGTTATAAGGAACTTCAAGATATTATAGCTATTCTTGGATTAGATGAATTATCAGAAGATGATCGTTTACTTGTAGCAAGAGCAAGAAAAATTGAACGGTTTTTGTCACAACCCTTTTTTGTAGCAGAGGTATTCACCGGTTCCCCCGGTAAATATGTTAGTCTAATAGAGACAATTAGAGGTTTTCAAATGATCCTTTCCGGAGAATTAGATGGTCTACCCGAACAGTCTTTTTATTTGGTGGGTAACATTGATGAAGCTACCGCAAAGGCTATGAACTTAAAATAAAAAAAAAAAAAAAATGAACCTAAATCTTCGTGTACTCACTCCCAATCGAGTTGTTTGGGATTCAGAAGTTCAAGAAATAATACTCGCTACCAATAGTGGTCAAATGGGTGTATTACCCAACCATATTGCAATGATAACAGCTTTGGATATAGGAGTCATGAAAATACGACTCAATGCCCAGTGGTCCACTATGGCTTTGATGGGTGGTTTTGCCAAGATAGACAATAATGAAATCACATTATTGGTAAATAATGCAGAAAGAGGTATTGATATTGATCTTCAAGAGGCTCAGGAAAATTTTAGATTAGCGAAAGCCGATCGTGCGCGAGCTGAAGGCAAGAGACAAGCAATCGAGGCTGATGTGGATCTCAAAAGAGCTAGAACACGACTAGAGGCTGCTGATGCAATTTTGTTGAGATAAAGAAAGATTTTGTTCTATTTGCTATTGGCTATCTCGCGTTTAGAATGTTGAATAGTCGGCACTTTGAATTAGATTTGAAATTGAATGAATTCAATATAATATTCTTATGTTAAAAAGTCTTTAACTGTCTGAGCCAATAACTAGGCACATTTCCACCTATGCCCATGCCGCCTGCTATTGCAATTTTTGATTTTTCATTTTCTTCTTCGCCTAAATAAATCTATGTTATATTTCACTATTAAATATAAAAGAAATTGGAATTGCGGAAGGTCAATCGACCTATGAAATTGAGTTGCATCATACATACATAACATGATACAATATCACTTGAAAGAAAAGACTTTTTGACAATAGAGGCTACAAAATGAGTATTTTGTACTTTCTTTTGAATACAAAAGTGATTCTTTACGTTCGACACCCAGGTCGAGTAGACCTCGTTCTTGTAAGAGCTATTAACCAATAAATCATAGGGAGGGACTTATTTATGTCACCAAAAACAGAGACTAAAGCAAGTGTCGGATTCAAAGCGGGTGTTAAAGATTACAGATTAACTTATTATACTCCGGAATATCAGACGAAAGATACTGATATCTTGGCAGCATTCCGAGTCACTCCTCAACCTGGAGTGCCCCCCGAAGAAGCGGGGGCAGCAGTAGCTGCTGAATCTTCCACTGGTACGTGGACCACTGTTTGGACCGATGGACTTACCAGTCTTGATCGCTACAAGGGGCGATGCTATGATATTGAACCCGTTCCTGGAGAGGAAACTCAATTTATTGCCTATGTAGCTTACCCTTTAGATCTTTTTGAAGAAGGCTCTGTGACTAACCTGTTTACTTCTATTGTAGGTAATGTATTTGGATTCAAAGCTTTACGGGCTCTACGTCTGGAAGATTTACGAATTCCTCCTGCTTATTCAAAAACTTTTCAAGGCCCACCACATGGTATTCAAGTAGAAAGAGATAAATTAAACAAATATGGTCGTCCTTTGTTGGGATGTACTATCAAACCAAAATTGGGTCTATCTGCCAAGAATTATGGTAGAGCGGTTTATGAATGTCTCCGTGGTGGACTTGATTTTACCAAGGATGATGAAAACGTGAATTCCCAACCATTTATGCGCTGGAGAGATCGTTTCTGCTTTTGTGCAGAAGCACTTTATAAAGCTCAGGCTGAGACGGGTGAGATTAAGGGACATTACCTGAATGCGACTGCAGGGACATGTGAAGAAATGATGAAAAGAGCAGTATTCGCCAGAGAATTGGGAGTTCCTATAGTCATGCATGACTATCTGACTGGAGGTTTTACGGCAAATACTTCGTTGGCTCATTATTGCCGAGATAACGGCCTACTTCTTCACATTCACCGCGCAATGCACGCAGTTATTGACAGACAAAGAAATCATGGTATGCACTTCCGTGTACTGGCTAAAGCACTACGTATGTCTGGTGGAGATCATATTCATGCTGGTACTGTAGTAGGTAAACTTGAAGGAGAACGAGAAGTAACTTTGGGTTTTGTTGATCTATTGCGTGATGATTTTATTGAAAAAGACCGAAGTCGCGGTATTTATTTCACTCAGGATTGGGTCTCTATGCCGGGTGTTCTGCCTGTAGCTTCAGGAGGTATTCACGTTTGGCATATGCCTGCTCTGACCGAGATCTTTGGAGATGATTCCGTATTACAGTTTGGTGGAGGGACTTTGGGGCACCCTTGGGGAAATGCACCTGGTGCGGTGGCTAATCGGGTCGCTTTAGAAGCTTGTGTACAAGCTCGTAATGAAGGACGTGATCTTGCGCGTGAAGGTAATCAAGTGATCCGCGAAGCTACTAAATGGAGTCCTGAACTAGCTGCCGCTTGTGAAATATGGAAGGAAATCAAATTTGAATTTGATACGATTGATCGCTTGTAATCGAGTGACTTTCGTCTGTTTGGTCCCTTAATCGAAGCGAACTCGGCCCAATCTTTTCTTTTAAGATTGAGCCGAATACCGAATGGATGGGAATAGATAATTCGGCTAGAGGTAAGGTATTGACCTATTTTCTAATAGAGAAATCTATTTTCTGGATTACTCGATGGGGTCGGTGGATCGGTAGATCCAGGCCCGGGGGGCAAGGGCTATTCTAGCTCGCACCCAAAGTGCGCTAAAGTATGATGGTTTGTATTTGTGTCTGTTAAAAGTTGTACATTAATAATATATAGAAAAAATATAGGAAAATGTGTGAAGAAGACAAAGATTCTGAGAAAATGTGTGAAGAAGACAAAGATTCTGAGAAAATGTGTGAAGAAGACAAAGATTCTGAACATATCAACGAAACAAAACCCGTAGAACACAGATTGAAAACGGAACGTTTTAAACATTTGTGGTTTATGTGCGAGAATTGTGAGACCTTTATATATAAGAAACTTTTTTTAGAACAAAAGGGTGTTTGTGAGGAATGCGGGGCAACGCTACAGATGACTAGTTCAGAACGAATTGAATTATTAATTGATAATGGCACTTGGTGGCCTATGGACATGAATTTTTCTAGTATAGATGTTTTAGAGAAACAGCATACGACGTTTGACATTAAAATGGTTCAAAGGGTCTCAACTTTATTGTACAAAGTAATTTATGACAAATATTTTGACTTTGAGTTTTTTCACGAAAAAAATGGATTGAAAACATTAGTAAGATACAATATTACTCTTGTTAATATCGTTAAGGTTGTATTAGGAAAGAAATTCATAAAATATTTGAATTTGAATTCAAAGGAAACTATTAAGATACTACAAAATATTCTTGATACAGGTTTGAAAACAGTTCAATTTGTACTTTTTGAAATACATAAAAAAATAACAGATGAATTGCAGCGGTTTGCGCTTTTAGATACAGATACAGAAACAGCATTGAAAGATGAACAACAACTTATACGGTTTATGCATATTTTAAATAGAGATACATCATTTGAAAATGATGAACTTATATCTCTTTTGTCAATAGATGTTGTGAAAGAATTTATAGATGCAGCATTTGATGAAAATGATCAACCTATAAATTCTTTTTTTGCTATAACAAAAAATTATATTCAACCTATACAAACTGTAATTGATTTGCTTCAACTTCAAAATTGCCTAAATTTGAGCTTACTAATTAAATTAAATAAACAATTATCCAACTTAAAAGAACAATTACTATCACAAGATAAGTTCTTGAAAGTAGCGGCGGTAAACTTAGTGAAAATGGAACTTTCTTTTCCGGAAGAGAAAAGAAAAGCAAGGAAAAGAAAAAAACGATTTCCTTTTTATCCAGGAAATGATCCAGAGACAAATTACTTTTTATGGCTGCGAAAACATATTGCAATCTGCTTGATGGAAAAATATTTGGTATTGACAAAATTCAAAGATTGGTTTAAAATGAATTGTTGTGGTTTACTCAAAGGAGAAGAATTCTATCGATTCGGTTCCAATATTCTAGTAGAATACGTGAAAAAACAAGATCGCTATGAGTGTTATAATATTATTGATCATATCATGCATGATGATTTTTTATATAGTGAAACACGTGTTGAATTATTTAGACAAATAGAAAATATATATAATAACGAAAAAAATTGTGACAATAATTTATTCTTGTGTACTGAAGATACTGAGTTAATTTATCTCTATTTACTAGAGATAATGAAAAACTTTGCTACATTAGCACTAGATAGCAAAGAAAAATTTTGTAAGAAAAAGAAAGAAGAAGAAGAAAGTGATATAGAAGATACTGAAGATACTGAGGATATTGAAGAAGAATATCCTTTAACTTATGATTCTTTAACTAAAGAGGAAAAAGAATATGTTGACGCTGGCGTAAACCTAGTTAAAAAAACACTTCTTAAGCTAAGAAACGAGGAATTTCTAGACACAGAAACCGAAGAACAGTGTTATGATGATTATAATACTTCCTATCAAAAAGAAACAGGTTTACCCGACGCTATTCAAACAGGCATAGGTAAAATAAATGGTCTTCCTGTCGCACTCGGGGTTATGGATTTTCAGTTCATGGGAGGCAGTATGGGATCGGTAGTGGGCGAAAAAATAACTCGTTTAATACAGTATGCTACTGAGCATCTTCTTCCAGTAATTCTCGTATGTGCTTCTGGCGGAGCGCGTATGCAAGAAGGAAGTTTTAGTTTAATGCAAATGAATAAGATAGCTGCTGTGTTGCATACACATCAAAAGGAGAAAAATTTGCTATATATTTCAGTTCTTACATCTCCTACGACTGGTGGAGTCACTGCTAGCTTTGGTATGTTGGCTAATGTCACGATTGTCGAGCCAAATGCATACATTGCATTTGCGGGTAAAAGAGTTATTGAACAGACATTAAACCAGATAGTAGATGACGAAGATCAAATATCTGATTCTTTATTTGATTTTGGAATGTTTGATAGCATGGTTCCACGAGCTCTTTTAAAAAATGTTGTCAGCGAAATAATTGAATTATACATGCCGACTGGGTTATAAATAATAAGAAGGTGACATGTAGGATAAAATGAATATGTAATGGTTGAATGATAAATATGTCAAAGGGTCTAAAAATAAACTTATATAAGCTAAGAATCTAAATAAACTTATATACAATATAAGAATCTAAATAAACTTATATTACAATAGTAACAGAGCTGAAAAGTTAGGAAATTAAGGTAAAAAGAGAAAAACAGAAAGAAATTTTCATTGTTTTATATTATTTGAAATATTTCTCTTGTTCCATATTATTCTCAAAACAATGACACTTTTTCTTTTTTTGTTAGATGTTCGATTTGTATCTAACAAATATGGTTATGAATCACCAAAACCAGTCATGCCAATATTCAGTAACATATAAACAATGAAAAAAGTAAATATGTTGAAAATCTTCATCCTTAATATAGCCTTCCATTCTATAATTAGATGGCTATCGGGCCCATAAAAAAGGCCCTCCATTAGTTAGTCATGAGTCCTTTTCTGGTCCTCTAACCTCGTCGGATTGAAACTTTCTGTTATATGCCATTACATAATGCTATGTAATGGCGTATAACAGAAAAATTATTGTTATTAGACGGTTCAAACCGTCTATGGAGTATTGGGGTCTATGATTACATGATTACAAATATGAATTGAACATAATTCAATTCATTCAATAGTTTGAATATGAATCTAACGGACTATGTGGATATTCGCATTGAATATAATTCATTCAAGAGTTTGAATATGAATCTAACATTTTTATATTATTATTGAATATGGTAGAAAGAGATTCTCTCTCTATTCTATACTATATTATAGAGAGAAGTGATAATATTTGGATCTATAGTATCAAATTTCAAAAATAAAATGGTCGAAATGGTAGAAAGAATATAATTCTATATATTAATAAGGGATGGATACAATCTTTTTGTATAGTATCAAATTGAACAAATAATACTCAATTTCAAAAATAAAATGGTATAAATAATATACGTATAAATGATATGATTATGTATAAATCAAAATAATATACGTATAAATGATATGATCATGTATAAATGATATGATTCTGTATAAATGATATGATTATGTATAAATCAAAATAATATACGTATAAATGATATGATCATGTATAAATGATATGATTATGTATAAATAGAAATAATATACGTATAAATGATATGATCATGTATAAATGATATGATTCTGTATAAATGATATGATTATGTATAAATAGAAATAATATACGTATAAATGATATGATCATGTATAAATGATATGATTCTGTATAAATGATATGATTATGTATAAATCAAAATAATATACGTATAAATGATATGATCATGTATAAATGATATGATTATGTATAAATAGAAATAATATACGTATAAATGATATGATCATGTATAAATGATATGATTCTGTATAAATGATATGATTATGTATAAATCAAAATAATATACGTATAAATGATATGATCATGTATAAATGATATGATCATGTATAAATAGAAATAATATATGTATAAATGATATGATTATGTATAAATAGAAATAATATGATTCTATATATATAGATATATAATATTCTGATCTATAGTCTCAAATTGAACAATATATAAATAGTAGAAAGAATATGATTCTTATAAATATAAATAGGAGGGGGAAGATGATTATATATACTAGGAAGGAAAAAATTATGTCATATGTCATGAGCTTGAACTTAACAAGCATCCTTAAAGTTCCATATCTCGGGGATGATCTAGCGGATGAGAAAAAACAAGAAGAAGAAGAACAAAAAGAACAACAACAAGAACAACAACAACAAGAACAACAACAAGAAGAAGAAGAACAAGAAGTAATAAACAATAATTCAAATCAAAAATCAAAATTAAATAAAGGAGGTATTTAATATGATTACAGAAATATACTATATATTAGTACCGTGGATTCAGAGGTCTGCTCCAGTTCTACTATTTGGCGTTTATTATGGCTTTTTATCAACGTTGCCAATTGGTCCAGCTCAAATGTATTATGTCCGAGCGATGTTGATTCAAAACAAAGTCGTCGACAACAGGAAAATTGTCCCTACGGGAAAATTGATCCTTGGTGGTTCTTTTGTGGCACAACTCGTGGTCTTCTCATCCATTTATCTTGGCCCTATTTATGCGAGCATTTGGAAACCTCACGTAATGACAATCATGCTTGTTCCCGTTCTATTATTTCTTATTTTTCAAACAAGTTTGATTCGGAAATACCCTTGGATTCAAAATCCGGCAATAGAGTTTTTGATTGGAGTCGCTTTACAGCTGCTGAACCCGGCCCTTTTCGGTAAATCTGTGTATACTCGGTTAACCAATATGATGCTATTCAGGTATAGTGGAAGCTATATATTTCTGCTGAGTACCGCAGCCGGATGGTTGAGCGGACAAATTCTTTTTGTCAAAATGACGAAAATTTTTTGTTCACGCGTAGAAAATGATGTTCCCTTAAAAGCGAATCGAAAACGGGAACTTTTCGCCTTCAGTTTTCAAATTATTTTTTTCGCTTATGCCATGCTCACATGCTACGGGAGGAATCCTTCTTTCATCGCTACTAAGTGGAATGATTCAAGATCGTTCATTCAGGGTCCTCGAGAAGAGTTAGAAGAGGTATCGCTAGATTTATCCGATAAGAAAAAATCTTTTAGGGAAGGTTTCAAAATACCTAAGAAAAAAAAAAGGCATAAGTCTCAAACTAAAGCTGCTATTAATATGAAAAAAAATCAAGTTAATAAGCCGCCCATTCCTCTGTCTCCTTCTTATAGAACATTAGTGAGAATTCTATCTTTAGAAGATCTCAAATTGGATACTGAGACAGATTCGACTTTAGCATCTTTTCTAATAAAAAGATGGCCATTAATCTTTTTTGATTCTAATCGGTTTAACCAACCCCTACGATACGTTAGTATAGGGGATTTTATTCTTCGTGGCCCTGTGAAGAGCCAAGTTGCTGAATATTTCTTCGATGTTTGTCTCAGTGATGGCGATGAAAGAATTTCTTTCACAGCTCCGCCAAGTATGTCTTTCTTTGCCAAAATGGCAAACTTGGGCGATCAAAGTCTTGATTCAAATCAGGATAACCTTGATGAATGGATAGTGAGAAAATCGGAGAGGAAATCTTATTTAGGCGAAGAGCTTGAAAATAGGGTGAGAGCTCTAAGCAATGGATCTCCTATTGTAGATATTCTTGAAAAAAAAATGAGATTTTCTCGAACAAAAGAAGGGAAGTACCTTTCAGAAGTTCATGATCCTTTACTCAGCGGGCCATTCCGTGGGTCGATGAATCAATTTAAATCACCTTGGATGATCCATTCAGAGGATTATTTGAAAGAGCAAAAATATTTGAAAGAGCAAAAAAAAAAACTGTCGCAATGTAAGAACCGTGATTCTACCAACCGGCCTTTTCGAATTTCCTTAATTCCACCAGAAAATAAAAATAGAATCGTTCAACCACGAATAAAAATGATTTCCAAATGGTGGATAGATAAAATTCATATGTTCTTATTAGAGGAACAGAATAAAAAAAAATGGTTGGATGAATCTACTTTGGAAGATTTAAAGTCAAGATATGAGAAAATCTATCCTAAAAATTTATCTTCATTGGAACATGTTTTCAAAACATTGGTCCCGGCGCCTTTAAATGCAAGAATAGAAGAAGGTATTGCTTCTTGCGATAAAAAATTACTAACACATTATTTGTTGCATATTTTTCTTGAAACTACAGGTCTCAAGTGGGAATTACTTCTTAGTGTTCTTCCTACCGAGCAGGCTTTGCTTTATGAGCGATTTTTTTTTATAAATTTGAAAGAATTCTCAAATTCTGAAGTCTCTATGGATATTAAGATATCGCAGAAGGATATTCTGAAAGATTTGGTAGAGATTTCAAAAGAGGGCCTGCCTTCTAAGAAGAAACGTACTAAGAAGAAAAAGAATAAGAACAATAAATCAAATTTTGATCAAGATTTATTTGAAAAAAAACAATTTGATCAAGATATGAAAGATTTTACAAATTTCTATGAACTTTATCTTATTTATAATAAGTTTATGGAAAAGGAAAAAATCCGTGTTGATGATGATGAACCTCGAATCCGAGATTTTAACAGGTTTATTGTTCCTAAATTGCCCTCCACCCTAATATCTGGAGTTCACGACCCTCTAGCTGTCAAAGATTGTCTCGAAACTCGTCCAAAAAAAGCTCGACAATTAATCATTATAAGGCCCTTTGACAAAATAAAAGAGTTACAAAAGAAGAAAAAAGACAAAAAAAAAGGATTCTTTCAACCTTTCAAAAAACTTGAACAAGAAAGAACTCCTGAACAAGAAGAAACTCTTGAAGCGGACAAGGGGGGGGACGAAGAAGAAGATCTTGTATTTAAAGATATATATGTCTTTAGTTACCCCTATGAAGGGGATTTTCGTCGAGATTTAGTAAAGGGAGCTGTCCGTTTTCAACGACGAAAAGTTTCAGCGATCAACCATTGGATAGCGAGACCAGAGTCGATTCTTTTCGGGAGACTTAGATCAATGACTCAAAAGCCAGGGGGGATGACTACTCAAAAGTCACATCACAAACCTTTTCCTAAGAAGGAAGTCAAAGAGAAGACAAAAATGAAAAAAACTTCAAGATCTTTAAGAATGTACGAAAAATTTTTAGAGAGACGTGAAAGGAGAAAAGAAGAACGTCGCCGTCGAACACAGCAAACCTTCGACGGAGAAGTGATTCACTATGTCAGAGCTGCTCTCTTGTTCACTCATACGTATTTAAGGAAAAGATTGTATTTCCCTATTTTGATAATAGCTAAAAATATTGGTCGTACTTTATTATTTCAGGTCCCCGAATGGGAGCAGGATTGGTCCAACTTGCAAAAGGAAGCATATCTCAAATGTAATTATGATGGATATGAACTGACGGACCCGGATGTCCCGAAGAAGTTCATAAAAGATTATATCAAAGAGGGTATTCAAATCAAGATTGTATATCCTTTTCGCTTGAGACCTTGGTATGAATCTAACTCTACTGAGATTGACCAAAAAACAACTGGTTTCTTAACCATATATGGGACAGAAATTGACTTACCTTTCGGTAATCCCCCAAAAGTGCCTTCTTTTTGGAAACCTATTCGCGAATGTATTTGGAATTACACGTCCGATCGGGCAAAACCTATTATCGAACCTATTCGCCAATTGATAATTATTATCAAACCTATTATCGAACCGATCCGCCAATTGATAAATAAGAAAATTAAGACAGAGATCAAGATAGATACTCGGACAGAAATCAGAATGATTCGGACTAAGCCTACGTCTAATATTAAATTTTCTTTAGAGGTCGTACAAGATGAACCATCTTCAATCCAGATGGAAAAAAATTGGGATCTTCTAGATCCAGCTTATTGGACAACCACAATGAATGATCGAATCAACCAAATGAATGAAGAGTATCTCTTCAATCTAGATATTTATAATAAATTGAAAACTGATTTTAAACAGATAATGGATCAACCTTCTCCTGACATAAAATCTAGATTGAAAAAAGAGTGGACTCGAATCAAAATTTGGCGTTCGCTTTTCCAAAAGAAAACTATTCGATTCATTAAGAAGAAATTGCCATATTTTATGAAAGTTATTCATTTTAGGGTGAAATTAATACTTATTGATCTCAAAATAAGTATGTTCAATATGATCGAATCCAATTTGGAATTTTGCATGCAATTGAGTAGAAGTATTGAAGCAATTAAAAAAATATTCAATAGCAATGACCCAATTAGCAAAAACGCCGAATCCAAATGCCAAGGAAAAGAAATTTCCCAGGCATATGTATTTCACAAAATATGGCGAGAAATAAGAAATATGAAGGGATTCTATGCGAGGGATTTATTAGAATCAAGAACATCGTCTCCTTTTATAAAAAAGAATGTTAAAGAATTTTTGCATTCGCAAGGGCTATTGGATTGCAAGCATCCTCGAGAGTTAACGGCTAACCATTGGAAGCAATGGTTAAAATGGTGTGCTGGCTATAGAATAGCCCCGCACAAAAAGAAAAGAAATAGTATTGGCAACCGGTTGGGATGGAGTGAATTTGCATCGTTTTTGGGAGAGAAGCGCTTTGCATCTTTTCTAACCCGACTCAAGAATCGGATCAAACGTCACAGATATGATCTTTTAGCGTATAGTTATCTGGATCATATGAAAGAGGATAATCACGGACCCGCAATTCAATATATACCGGAACCAGATTATCAAGCTATTACTAATTTTCAGAATCCCGGTTCTTGCAAGAAGAAGAAGAAGAAAATTTCTTCCAAAAAGAAAAATGTCGATTTTTTCTCGGCAACTAAGGCAAAATATTACAAAAAAAGTCGATATTACAAATGGCAATTCTGGTTGTTCCCAAATCTTAGAAAAAAAATCAAAAATGCAAACAAACTTGGTGACGTTTTTCCCCCGGATATCATAAGAAGACAAATTGAACAAATGTGGGAATTTCGAGAGATTCAAGTACCAAAAGAGTTTGATGTTGATGCTTTTGTAATAGAAAGTCTTCGAAAGAAAGAAGAGGAAAGGCGAAGCAAACTCGCTGCCCTCGAAGAAATTAGGGAGGCGCGCAGAAAGCGTAAAGAAGAAAGGCTCAAGACAAGAGAGGAACGGCGCAAAAAATTGGAGTCGGCAACTTCTCCAGAAGAAGTAAATAGATTGAGAAGGGCATTTAAAGGAGAAGATGACCAAAACAAGAAAAAGAGAATGCGGGAATCAAGGCAAAGATTTATCAAGCAACAGAGAGCTAGACAACTAGCAAAAATAGCTGCACAAAAAGCTGAACAGCTCAGAAGGGAAGAAAGGAGACGCAAATTGGAAGAATTACGTCGAAAAAATAAATATTCGAACAAAAAGAGGAGAGATCTTCTAGTTCGAGATTTCTATAATATTTATTATCCAAAAAAAAATATTGATAAAATCAATACAGAAAAAGAAGAAGTCCGAATAGCAATAAAGGAAATCATTTTGAAACAAGATGCTAAGAAAGCATCACAAGGTGATAGGAAGGCATGGGACCGAGTTAAATCAAAATTGGATGATGAAAAAAACAAAAACAAAAAAGTAAAAGTACCATCCGAAACCAAGACCAAACCCAAGAAAGCCGATAAACAAGTACAAGATCCCAGAATTGCCAGAACTGAATATCTGAAAGAACAGAAACGCTTTCAACGGGAGGCAAAACGTCTTGCAAGGGAGGCAGAATTAAAAGAGGAGATGAGACTCAGGGGAATGGACCCCGAAAAAGAATTGGTAAAAGAAAAATTAGCGTATCGAGAAATGGCCAAAAATATTCGTAGGTGGAGAACCAAATTCGAGCTCGAAAAACTGCCATTAGCTCGTTGGGCTTCCAAGTTCAAAAATGCGTCTCGTTTCTTTGATAAGAAAAAATTAGGCGACGATGCTGCTGTAGCCGACTTACTTTTCCCATATGCGGAAAATGGGGATCTTGACTTGGGATTATTGGAAACTGTATTGTATCTCAAAAGTTGCTTCCCGAAAGAAAATGATTTGCTTAGAGTTTTTGCCGAGGCAACCCGAAGATCTATGCCATTTGTACCGGGGTACTTTAATGACCGATTCTTTGTATATAAAATTGCAAGTCTTTTCTTAAAACTAAAAAAGAAAAAAATTGATGTAAATCTTTTTGATAGATCTCAACGACGAAGAAAAGTACATCGTATTGAGGATCTAAATGAAAAAATTTCAAGTTCTTTCATTTTCGAAGATGTTTTTCTTCCAAGACGTCGTAGGGAATTTCGAATTTTGAATCTTTTGAATCTGGAAAATCATTTAGATGAAAGTGTAAGATTCAATAGTAAAGAGATACCAAATGACCAAGGTCTGATGAAAAAAAGCGAGCCTCTGATCGTCGATACAAGACAAAAGATAAGACGTTTTCTTTGGCCTCGTTATCGATTAGAAGATCTTATTTGCATGAATAGATTTTGGTGGAATACCAATAATGGTAGTCGATCTGTTATGTTGAGGGTACGTATGTATCCCAAAATAGATCATTGGGAACATATTCAAAATAGTTTGTATTTTATAAGACACAGTTTTATTTCGATAAAAGAGATTCTTCAAAATTTTGGAAATCATACCAAAAGTTTCTTGGGTACGAAACATTCGCCGGTTGCTGGACGAAATGAAGCTATAAATGAGGTAAAGCTCAAAAAAGAAGACTCTTTTTGTAGCATAAGTTCATCTCTTCCTTCTGACCGCTCCCCGTACAATGAGTTTCTTACGCTAGTTAGAAGAATAATAAGTTTGCTTAGAGATTCCATTATGGAATGGATAGGTTCCCTTTTCTCTAAACTGAGAGATTTTCTTATCAGACGGATGAGTTCGTTGAGAGATTTTCTTATCAGACGGATGAGTTCGTTGAGAGATTTTCTTATCAGACGGATGAGTTCGTTGAGAGATTTTCTTATCAGACGGATGAGTTCGTTGAGAGATTTTCTTATCAGACGGATGAGTTCGTTGAGAGATTTTCTTATCAAATCGATGAAAGAACTTTTCTCTAAACTGAGAGATTTTCTTATCAAATCGATGAGAGAACTTTTCTCTAAACTGAGAGATTTTCTTATCAAATCGATGAGAGAATTTTTTTCGAAACTTAGACTTGAACTTCAAAAAGTTCTAAATCCCCTTAAAAAGAAACTGAGAAAATTGATAGATCCGCTTAAGTTGGAAACTAAACTTATCAACTTTAGAAGTTTCCTAAGAAACCTTCTAAATGAAATCAGAGTGAAACTTATCAATTTTCTCAGTTTCCTAAGAGATATTATAGGCGGACTATTAGTTAAGCTAGAAAGACCTAGACCTTTAAGTCGTTGGGAGAAAACGCGTAACTTTTATAACAAATATATTCGTCCAATATGGTTTTTCTTAGAACTTTTTTCCTTATTTAGAAGATAAAAATTAGCCGCGATCTTGTTTACCATGGGATGGGTTTTGGAGCAGCAGGATTTGAACCTAGGACCTCCACCATCCCCAGGTGGCACGCTACCAAACTGCGTGCTACTCCGTTATAACGACCAACATCGGATTTCTGTATCTATTTAACGTCGGATATTGAATAGAGAAAAAAACTCTTTTTGCATTGACAATCTCGGAAAAATAGTCTAATATATCTAAATATTATATATATAAATATATTTAGATATATTAGAACAATACCAAGCCGCCATGGTGAAATTGGTAGACACGCTGCTCTTAGGAAGCAGTGCGTAGAGCATCTCGGTTCGAATCCGAGTGGCGGCATTATTGTTAATAAGATACTATGGGTTAGTATCCCTTCCATATAATTTCCATAAAAGAATGTTTTCGTGAGAGAAATGACTCTGATATTCATATAATCATGGGGAAATTTGAAATAATTTCTATAATCATTTCAAATCTCCCGTGAGAAAAAATCAACTATTAGTTATCGCTCAAATCCACAAATAGCATTCAAAATAATATGAATTTGAATGAATTTTGATCTTTTTCCTTTTTCTATATGTCTCTATTTTGAGAATTCAAATCAAATTAGATAGATTGAATTATCTGAAATAGTTCGATCGAGAATTACTGAAATTGAAACTTATTATTTCTTGACCAAAGTGGTTCGACCCAAGTCTTCTAAATTTTTCTGACGACGTAGAGGTCGGGTAACCAATTCAAGTACATCTCTTGCATTGGCAAACCCATGAATCTGCGCAAAAGTAAATTCAACTGACCATTTAGTACTAATTCCTCTTGCTTCTAGCGGGTTAGCATGAGCCATTCCTGTGATAGCTAAATCGGGTTGTAATTCGCGTATCGTCGTATTTGATTCGAATTATCCGGTTTCTCCACAATTCGTGGTATTGGTACACACATCTTTATACATGTATTTTGTAAAAGTGATAATTCAGCAGCTTGATATCGTTTATCCATATATGGAATGCCAATTTCATGAACAATCATTCCACATCTGATTAAGAATCTTGCTAGAGAGACTTCTAGTAGATTATCTCCCATGAAAAAGACAGATTTACCATGTACCAAATCAAGATAATCCTTTAAACCTTCCCATATTCGTTCCTCCCTTTCCTCCAAACCTTGGGGTTCAACACCAAATACAGGACAAATCTTTTCAATCCAAGCACGCGTTCCGTCTGGACCGATAGGAAAAGGAGCTCCAATTAATTGACATTTTTCGCGTCTTATCAAAGTTGTCGCTGTCCGACTCAAAAATGGGTGAACACCACAAACATAAACTCCATCACCCAATGATGGAAGATCGGTATATTTTTGAGCAGGTAACCAACCTGATACCTTGATGGATTGACGTTTTAATTCTAAATTGAGTTGAGAAGCGACGTTGGACGGCAAAGATCCAAAAAGAACTAAGGAAGGATGATTTGCATATTCAACCAATTCCTCTTTTTTTCTAGAATGAAAAGTCAAAAAATTTTGACTAGTTTCTTTTCGTTCACGAACGGAGAATTCCGGTTCTGGACAACGATGTGCCATCGCAGCTAACACAGTATCTTCTCCTTGAGTAAAGGCATAATCGAGTCCATTCGCTCTTGCCACTAGAATTGGGATTCCAATTTCCCATTCTAGTTTGGGTGCCATACCTTCCAAATCCATTTTGATTATCTCTGTAGTACAAGTACCTATCCATATGATCACGCTAGGGTCTCTATCTTTTCTTATTCGAATACAAAGCTTTTTTAATCCTTCATAATCATTCAATTGAGCCGATATATCTCCTTCTTCCAATTCTGCCATTGCATAGCGAGGTTCTGCAAAAATCATTACTCCAAGTGCATTTTGCAGAAAATAACCGCATGTCTTTGTACCCACAACTAAAAAGAAACTATCTTCGATCTTTTGATATAACCAAGATACACAGCTAATTGGACAAAAAGTATGATAATTACCTGTCTCACATTCGACAGTGAGAGTTTCATCAATTTTCACTGACATAAATGATTATAACTATGTTGATTAAATCGTCGTAAATCCAAGTAAATTTTCCTTATTATTTTGATGTTTCCCCTCATCAATAGGATTGAGATAAAGGTCAGAGAGTAGATTGAATAATTCCCGATCTGGAATCTCCTTTGGCACAATACCTTCTGGTTGGGACAATATTTGATCCGCTATGTCTAAATAATATTCACATACATAGTTAAGAGATGGTTCGGATCCAACCATTTCAAATAAGGTTTTCCCTTTGACCCTCGAAACTCGAATATCTTCAATAAGAGGTAAGACTTCTATTACGGGCATTGGGCAGGCTTCTACATATTGATTGATAAGATCTCTTTTAGATGTGCGATTTCCAACCAAACCTGCTAATCGCAGTGGATGTGTACGAGCTTTTTCCCTGATAGAAGCAGTAATACGATTAGCTGCAAATAATGCATCAAACCCATTATCTGTAATAATGAGACAGTAATCTGCATAGTTCAACGGAGCAGCAAAACCTCCGCAAACCACGTCACCCAATACATCAAATAATATTATATCATATTCGTAAAATGCATTTAATTCTTTTAACAATTTCACAGTCTCTCCTACCACATATCCCCCGCATCCAGCACCTGCAGGTGGCCCCCCAGCTTCCACACAATCTACCCCTCCATAACCTTTATGAATGACATCTTCGGACCAAATATCCTCATAATGATAATCTTTGGACTGCAAAGTATCTATAATTGTAGGTATCAAAAATCCTGTCAGAGTAAAAGTACTATCATGTTTGGGATCACATCCAATCTGTAACACTTTTTCACCACGTCTAGCTAGGGCAATTGAAATATTACAACTAGTGGTTGATTTACCGATTCCGCCTTTTCCATAAACTGCTATTTTCATCTTTTGATCTCCTTTTATTTCTTTTTTATCTTCCGAACTTGTTATTCGTTTTATCTAATTTTGAGTTGAACTTTGCCTTATTTATAAATTGAATTGTAGTTGTTTGACATTGTTTTTTTTTTTTTTTTAGCTTAGCTCCCTCACCCTCATTTTATCCTGAGTAAATGGAGGAAGCCAAGCAAAGAATCCTTCATTCCCAAATAAATTATCGTTATTTCAATCAATAAATTGAAATCACCAAAGAAATCTTATCATCGATTCAGTTTTTTCTTTTTTCATAATCAAATATTTTCTTCTTATATTTTGTTATATGTATGTAATAACATACATACACAAATGTATCGTCAACCACTCATCATTTGATTCATTATAGAAAATCACAATGAATTGAATCCGGTCGATTTTTTTACCGGGCGAACGACGGGGATCGAACCCGCGCGTGGTGGATTCACAATCCACTGCCTTGGAACCACTTGGCTACGTCCGCCCCAAACTAATTGGCAGTCTCTGTCTACGGTCATTCCATTTCAAGAATGGTTCTAAGCCCCGAAAATGAACTAATAATGAAACTATTATATTATTAGTTAATAACTTGTTGCAAGATTCAACAATCTTGTAATGCAACTCTCGAACAAGTTATTGACGTTTTGTTTATTGAAACAATAATAGTTTTGGATATTTAATTTAAGATCTGAGCCAATACTTATTATTAGATTAGATATTATGCATCCATGGCTGAATGGTAAAAGCACCCAACTCATAATTGGTAAGTCGCGGGTTCAATTCCTGCTGGATGCACAGTAAACAGTTATTGTGCTCTGCTCGCAATAACTTTAAATTAGACGGAAAAAGCAGTACCAGACCTTTCGGTTTTGGTACTGCTTTCTTTTTTGCTTTTCAAAGATTGAAAGACACTAACAATCCAGAGTAATTAGCCGTCTATAGAATTAGCTTCAACAGCAGCTAGATCCAGAGGGAAGTTGTGAGCGTTACGCTCGTGCATAACTTCCATACCAAGGTTAGCACGATTAATGATATCGGCCCAAGTGTTAATTACACGACCTTGACTGTCAACAACAGATTGGTTGAAATTGAATCCATTTAAGTTGAAAGCCATAGTGCTGATGCCCAAAGCAGTAAACCAGATACCTACTACTGGCCAAGCAGCTAAAAAGAAATGTAGAGAACGGGAGTTGTTGAAACTAGCATATTGGAAGATCAATCGGCCGAAATAACCGTGAGCAGCTACAATATTGTAGGTTTCTTCTTCCTGACCAAATTTGTAACCTGCATTAGCAGACTCATTTTCGGTAGTTTCCCTGATCAAACTCGAAGTTACCAAAGAACCATGCATAGCACTAAATAGAGAGCCGCCGAATACGCCAGCTACACCTAACATGTGAAATGGATGCATAAGAATATTGTGTTCAGCCTGGAATACAATCATGAAATTGAAAGTACCAGAGATTCCTAGAGGCATACCATCAGAGAAGCTTCCTTGACCAATAGGGTAAATCAAGAAAACAGCAGTAGCTGCTGCTACTGGAGCTGAATATGCAACAGCAATCCAAGGACGCATACCTAGACGGAAGCTAAGCTCCCACTCACGACCCATATAGCAAGCTACACCAAGTAGGAAGTGTAGAACGATTAGCTCATACGGACCACCGTTGTATAGCCATTCATCAACAGAAGCTGCTTCCCAGATGGGATAGAAATGCAGACCGATGGCTGCAGAGGTAGGAATAATAGCACCGGAAATAATATTGTTTCCATAAAGAAGAGAACCGGAAACAGGTTCACGAATACCATCAATATCTACTGGAGGAGCTGCAATGAAAGCGATAATGAATACAGAGGTTGCAGTCAATAGGGTAGGAATCATTAAGACACCAAACCATCCAATGTAAAGACGGTTTTCAGTGCTAGTGATCCAATCGCAAAAACGATTCCATAGGCTTGCGCTTTCGCGTCTTTCTAGAATTGCGGTCATGGTTATAACTTGGTTTATTTAATCATTAGAAGCTCCCAAGCATACACATAAGGCTTGTTATTCAACAGTATAATATGATTCATATCTGTATGTCAACCAATATTTTGACATCTTTATGAATATTCATAAAATTCATAGTATCCTCTTCCATAAACTATATCCACATATATTGAAATGCTTTTCAATACGTAGAGCGCATTAATACCGGTATTAATGCGCTCTATTAGCATTCTTTCTTTCTTTTCACTTCAAGGTAATCAATATTATTACCTTGAAGTGAAATGTGCTTAGAGAAAACTTTTTCGATGAGTAAGTAAGGATGATTCCCGAATAGTGGGATGTTACCTTTCTTGCTTGTTAAGCACAATGGATAACATTGAATTGGATTGGATCTAGAATAAGTAGACAAAAATACCTTTAGGTGCTAGATTCTGGTACTCTGGGTTGCCCGGGACTTGAACCCGGAGCTCATCGGATGGAGTGGATTATCTGCTCTTTTTAAGAAGAGCAAGAAATCTCTCCCCAAACCGTGCTTGCAATTTTCATTGCACACGGCTTTCTCCATGTATTGATTTGATCAATCATTTGGTTGGATTTCCGGGTGGAAAAGATCTATAGGATCATAAATTGATCCTGGCAATTGCTCAATAAGCATTTCATTGGTCAAAATCAGTTTTTGATTTGTTTATTCTGCATCTTTTGCCAGAAATTAGCCAGGGGGTTTATCTGGCTAATTTCTAAATTCCAAATTCGTTCTCTCTGTAAACGAGTTTTTGAAGAGGACGAAGAAATGAATTCTCTTTCTTTTGAAAACGATTTTGTAAAGAGTTCCGAACCTAATTGTTCTCGAATTACACGTATCGTACTTTTATGTTTACAGGCCAAAGTTTTAGCACATGAAAGTAAAAGTATATACTTTATATGATATAAACCATCTTGATTGATCGATCCACTGTAGTAATGAAAAAGATTTATCCAAATTCGATCGAATCGATCGAGGATATCATCATCTGATAGACTGGTCCAAGACAATTTACTAATTGGCCACCCTGAGATGTCACAAAACTTTTCTTTAGCCAAAGAAAAAAGAATTGATCTAATCGGAGCTGTTGAGTTTAATTCATTGGTAATCAGATCGGTAATGAATAAATCATCTAGCATTTTGGCTCTAACCACGAGAGGTCTCATTTTAACATGCATAAAAAAACCTAAAAAAGAAAAAGAAGTCTTGGATAATTCAAGACTGCATATCCTATACGGTTGAAACCAAAGATGAAAATAGTATTGCCAAAAATGAAACAGATGATATCTACATTTTTTCACTTGAAGGTGCGTACCCTTTAGAGCTATAAGGGATCTTTCTCCATATCTCACATAATGGATGAAAGAATCCTTTAGCAACCAGATCTTTTTTGTTGAAATTTTATGAGGAGGAAATAGAACAATATCTTTGATCTTTTTCTCAAAATGAGTTCGATCGGGAAAAGATCCATATAACAATGATTGTGAATTCAAAATTCGTTTAATAAGAGGAATTAAAAACGATTCGCATTCATACACATAAGAATTCCAAAGGAACAGGGAGAACCTCGTATTTTCTCTCTGTGTAATCAGAGCTTTCTGCAAATTTTCTCGATTAAAACTATTTTTCCATTCATGGAGAATCGATCGTAATAAATGCAAAGAAGGAACATCTCGGATCCAGCGACGAAAAATTCGAACCAAAATTTCCGGATGAATTGAGTAGGGCACTCGTAGATCTGATATATAATTGGAATGTGGTAATTTAGCCTCCATAAAAGGAAATATGCAATGGATGGATCGGAGACTATTCCATCCATCCATTCCTTTTATGAAATGTTTTGATCGCATTGCGAACGAAACTTCCAAGACAATTGTAAAACCTTCTAGTATCAATTGAAAAGAAGAATTCTTATTGTATTCAATCAATTTATTTGAATCGGAATTCCCCAATAAACTAATTGAATTATTCTGTTTACGTATCCGACGTATTGAACGTTTTACAGTTAGAAAACTCAAAAAATTAGAAACTAAAATTTCCGTTGGTTCGGAGGAACCAGATCTATCTAAATGATGATAATGAGCAATTGCGTAAAGATCTTCCCGAAAAAAAAGCGGATATAAAAAAAATTGTTGCCAAGATCGATGTTTGTTTGAATTTCTTTGGAATTCATCCATTTTTTAAAACCCCCGGAAACCTCTTGGATTATTAAAGATAATACATGGTGCGATCTAGTTGGAACATAATAGAAAATATCTATCAGATAGATAATTTTCTTCGCATAGATCTTCATTCGTCATGAGGAAGAACGAAAATTGATTATTTTGGCAGTCCGATCGCTCTCCTGACTCATGGAATAGAATTAAACATGGTCAGTACACTATTTCTCTTACACATTTGTTTTCGAGTACTTAGGACTCATTGTGAATGTAGAAAACCCTGATTTACTACAGGGAAAAACTTCCTTTATCGGTTACTAAAAGGCTTTTAACTTCCGATTAGTAAAGGGAATTCCTCGTTCAAATGAGGAACAGAAGCTCGTTCTTCTGGTTTTACTTATGATTCAAGCCATCCAGCTTTATCCATTGACTCACTTGACTTAATCACTCGCACTCTCGAATTTATTTGATTTTATTTCAAAAATCAATCCATTTGTTCAAATTATATATATATAATATATATGTAAATATATTTACATATATTATTAAAATTATGCATTGAATTCCTTGGATCAAATCCGCTTCTGATCAAAAAAGAAAGTCGAGATTCTTAGAACGACATGCTGCTTTTTCCATTTTATTGACTTTTCAGGATCAGTCGTAGTCTTACTAATTTTACCGATGGTATAGACGAATTGAGTAGTTCATCAAAACATGTAAAAGACCATAGGCGCACTTAAAAGCCGAGTACTCTACCATTGAGTTAGCAACCCTTATTTGGATAGATACAGTCGAAGTAGAATACGCAGTTACTTGATTGAATCGATATTTTAACAATCGTTCTGATTGAATGACAGAAATAGAACCTTTAAATAAATCATCAAAGATATATATAATAATCTAATCGAACTTTATCATTTCTTAATCAAATCAAGTGATCTTTACGGATCAGGTTATTTCTGATCCGTTGAACGAATTCAACCATTCAAAAAAGAAATGGCGGATTTATTATACTCAAAAAATATGCTATTGTCAATCAATGTTGAGAAGGATTGTTGGATTGGCACTACATTAAGATGAAAAATGATTAGAAATAGAAAGAGAAGACCATTAGAAATGGCAGTCAAAAAAGCACAAAACTTTGTATTTCATCCATTCGGTTCGTTCTCGGTCTAATCTTTTTCATTTCTTCTTCTTCTTCCGTTTAATAGCCGTCATTTCTTCTTCTTCTTCTTCCGTTTAATAGCCGTCATTTCTTCTTCTTCTTCTTCTTCCGTTTAATAGCCGCTTAACAAAATTATTTATGTGCTTGCCTATATAAGATCGCAGGGGAAAAAAATACATGAAATGAAGATATAATAAGATAAATATAAATGGATAATAATAAAACAACCACGATACAAAATTGATATAATAACTCAATTTTATATGATCGAAAGCTAGGCGTAGACGCATTATTTAGAATGCCCTCCTTTTTAAGAAATTTAAAGCGCGTTTAAAATGATCAATTTTTGCAGAAAAATACCATGAACAGTTTCTGTAAGTTGAGTTCCTAATTTGAGAAAATATACAATAGCACTATAAATTAAACGAGTTTCATTCTTATTGATTGAACCCAATTCCTGAAGAGCTCTTCCCTTCGAGACTTAACGTCAAATTCGATAGGTAGCTCATTAATTTAATTTACATTAACCCTAGATTCTGCCCCTAACTGAAAAAAAGTTGATACCAAGCTCCATTATTAAAATATCTCTTTTGATAAATGTTGAGCTAAGAGCATCTTCGAGTCAAAATGGCGGATGTCATAATCGACAGAACTAATCATGTCGTTCAAGTCACACGTTGCTTTTTACCACATCGTTTTAGACGAATTTTTATCATACAGATAGATTTCTCATCCGATCCAAAATGGATATATAATTATGAATACACTCAATTTCTACAATATATTTTTTCTAATTATACAATAGATTTTTTTCTATTGTATATATAGAATGAATTGCTTTAGTGAGCTAGGTATTCAATGCTTCTTTAGCTGCGTACATTACTTCGACAGTAATGGTTTCAATCCCCTTTTGTCGTGCAAATTTTTCAGTATTTATTTCAACCTTTTCTCTGGCAAAACGAGGAATTTTACTTAATTCTAGTCGACTTTCAGGATTCCAAATTAGGCCTATATCCGTAGACAATGATTTGGATATTATTTCTTTAGTATCATGACCACCAAAAATATCTAGAAGATGGTCCTCCATACCCAGAGCAAATGAGTTATAAATTAGATCGGCTATTTGATTAGTACCTTCGTAACCTAAAAAAGGTCGGTATCCCAAAGGAAAGTTTTGTATATGAACTGGTGCAGAAATAACTCCACACGGAATATCAAGACGTTTACCAATATGACGTTCCATTTGAGTACCAAATATTGCAGATGGTTCCATGTGAGCGATCATATCTCCTACCTCAGCATGATCATCTGTGATCAGTATTTCATCGCAGAAACCTTGAATTTGCTCTTTGAACCATTCCGCATCGTGTTTGCAATAAGTACCTGCACAACTGACACGAATCCCCATTTCTCTTACAAGTATCTTAGTGATTGAAGCAGCATGAGTTGTATCACCAAAAACAACTGTTTCTTTACCCGTCAAATTCTGACAATCAATAGATCTTGAAAACCAAGCAGCTTGGGAAACAAATCGAGTTTGTCCGTCGATATAAGGTTCATAATCCACTCTTTTATTCGATGAACTAAGAGTCAACGTATTCACATTTTTTTGAATCTGGCGGATCCACTCCGCCATATCTACAGCTCCCATGGGAGCTATAGATATGTAAGGCATCCCATATTCTTTATTTAAATACACCGCTGTCATTAAGCCTACTTCACGATAAGGAATTAAATTGAACCAAGCTTTTGGCAAATTTTGAAGATCTTCTACAGATCCTCCTTCAGGAATTATTTGATTAATTTCGATGTCCAGATCTCGTAATAAACGTCTTAATTCACGACAATCGTGTTGATTATGAAAACCCAATGTAAAAATTCCAATTATATTGACAGAAGGCGCATCAGTTAGAAATTGATCCCATTTTTCTTGTCTATGACATCTATCTAAATAATATCGAACTACCTGTTCTAAAGTTCTATCCGCTGCTTGAATTTCATTGACTTGATAATGATCAACATCTGCAAAAATTACGTCGGAATGAGAAATTATGGATGCTCTATTCACAAAGTTATGTAAATCTTCTTGCAAAATACTAGAGGTACATGTAGGTGTCAATATGATAAGATCAGGATGTTCCTCCTGATCTTTCCGAAGAATATTATCCACAACTCTTTCTTGAGATCCACGTGCTAGTACGTGACGATCTACTATGCTAGCAGTTGCGGCAGTAAAATCTCTTTCGCGTTCTAACATAGAACGCATTACATTAAAATAATCATCTCCTAAAGGAGCATGCATAATAGCATGCACATTTTTGAAAGAACTAGCTACTCGTAGGGTTCCAATATGAGCAGGACCAGCATACATCCAATAGGCTAATTTCACTTTATCTCTATCTCAATTTGATCTGTATTCCCATCCTACACCGCAAAAATATCCCTTTCTTTATTTAGATCTTATTGAAATCATATTTCCGTTCTATAAATAGAGTCTTTTTTTTTTTTTATTTCCAATAATACTGTTCCACCTGGGACGGAAGGATTCGAACCTTCGAAATAACAGGACCAAAACCTGCTGCCTTACCGCTTGGCCACGCCCCATTATTGTTTTATTTTAATCAATTCATATAAATTGATGCAATGTTTCATTTTAATTCATTCTTATCTGGTGTTATGCAATTATGCATAGAAAAACTGGAGGGGCATAGATTCTTGAGTTCATCAGATATCTAACTATAGGGGAACCTAAAAAGAAACAAGAATATACATTCATTGGTCATTCTCTATCAGAATAGGTAAAATATTATATGAAGAAATGATCCCTTCCAACTCGAAGACTAAAAGTCTAATCTTGCCGAAAAAATTCGATTGATTGGCCAAATACTTTTGGATCTTTACATCATTTTTATTCATCGGAGAATCAAAATGTCAGTTATCCTCAACTTCCATATTTGTCTAGACGATGCCGCTTTTCATTTGAATAATCCCTTTTTTGCCAAATTGCCTGAAGCTTATGCGATTTTTGATCCAATTGTTAATATAATGCCAATTATCCCTCTGTTCTTTTTTTTATTAGCTTTTGCTTGGCAAGCTGCCGTAAGTTTTCGATAACGATAATCCTACAAAAAAAAGTTTTTATTGATTTTTGTTTAACTTGATACGAAAAAACATATCTTTTTTCTCTCATTTTATTAGTTAAATAGTTAGAATAGTTACATTCTAACTGGATCATTTTCATTAACCAAATTGATGTAAAACTCTTTTTCCTTGTTCTGATGTTTATTTTGTGATACATCTATTCTCAACAGATCTTAATACCTTTAGTCAATATCAACTGCATCACAGTTGCAGTTTGGGTGATTAGCTAGTGATTAGAATATGTCATTTTTATTTAATAGAGAACATCTCTTTGATATTTATTCTAAAGAACGAGTAAGGATGATAATTGATCTATTGATTCCAAATTTTATTCTTAAACAAGTTTAGGATAGTTTAATTAGTACTCGAATTCCTATTTATCCTGTTCAATTCCGAGCAAAGAAGAAAAGAGAAACAGAATAGATTCAATTTTGAATCTGCTTTTTTTCTTTGCTCGGCCAATGCCAATATATGATACAAAAATTGATAATCTATTCCGTTTTCTAATAAGAATCTCGGAGATTACATAATGCTTACTCTTAAGCTGTTCGTTTACACAGTAGTGATATTTTTTGTTTCTCTCTTTATCTTTGGATTCCTATCAAACGATCCAGGACGAAATCCTGGGCGTAAAGAATAGTGATGAAAAAAGATTAGAAAGTAGATTTTGTAAAAGGGTCTATTTCTATAGGTTTTGAGGAGTCATCTCAAGTGACTGAACGGAGAGAGAGGGATTCGAACCCTCGGTACAAATAGTTTGTACAACGGATTAGCAATCCACCGCTTTAGTCCGCTCAGCCATCTCTCCTAGATGGCAGATCTAAAATGAATATAGCATTTCACTAAATAAAGACCAACAGTTGTGAGAATCCAATTCTATTTCTTTATTCCGTTCCAAACAATTTTTCGCTTTCTCTAGCCCGGCCAGTATCTGGCCAGGCCATTATCTTTCCTAGATAAGGAATAATTGACCAAATTATGAAGAATACAGTGCTCTACCTAATCTGAAAGCTAAAATAATTGTTATAAAAGTAAAAGCAATAAAAAGGGCTATCAAAATTTGACCTTGTGATATCATTTCTTTATTTCCTTTTTTGTATTATATATCAGTATAAGATAATAGATAAGCACTTCTATATTTTTTTTGAATAATTCCAACTGTTTCAGGTTCTAATCTGGATGAGATGTTCTAGATTGAAAATGGATAGATCATATTGGAAGGGTAAAAAAGAGATTTCAAAGACTAAGAGTGGATCATTTTTATTTTATGAAAATGATCATAATTTTCATTTTCTATATCTGTCATAAAGAAAAACTAATTCAAAATTACTTGAACAATTCTAAGGAATGTGTTTAATAAGCATAACAACTATATATAATGATAATGATAATAGTTACTAAATAAAATGAATAATAGGGTATTACTTATAATATGGATTAAGGATTATTCTTGCAAGAGTAAAAACAAAACAATAAGGTAAGGGACAGAGTGAAAAGAAACCATCTGCTATTGAATTTTCAGGAATAGGAAAATATGATGATAGGAACTTGTCTTATTAGAATCTAAATAAGTTCTCGATTTACTGAATAATTACTTTTTTCTTTTCCCTATTGGACAAAAAATCGATCTGTATGATACAATGAAATTGTGGCGGGTATAGTTTAGTGGTAAAAGTGTGATTCGTTCTATCATTATATTCAACAGAGTTGAAGGATCTTTCAACTCTCGTCTATATTTTGAAAAAACTCTATTTCTATAGAGGTTCTAAACCTCTCCTATGAATACCCTGATTTAGGAAAGGAATTGTGCGCATTCTCGTAATTTGAATTTGGAATGATAAAACGACCATATTTTCCATTCCATCCAAGATGGCGAAACAGAATGTAGAATATTTTCAAGGATTAGACCGATCTCTCTAATCGGATCAATCAAAGATCCATGGATATCAAAAGATTCTTTTTCATCGTAACTAAATGTTCAACTGCTAGAATAGCAAAAGTTGAAGTCAAATAGCTAGATAACAGTGACTTTGGTTTACTTTAGTCACCGTGATTTTGTTTGAGCTCGGTGAAATTTGATTTCCTCTAGGATCGCAATCAGTAGAAATAGGGAACGAAGTAATTAGAAAGATTTTTGAGTCCAATATTATTCAATCTTATCTTTCTATAGGGATCATCTCTCAAGTGAATAGGTATTTTCTATTTCAGGTTGTTCACCTGAAGTTAAGAGGAAAGAACTACATCTAAACTAACATAGATGTTATGGAGCAGAGCAAAAATATTTATGTATTATGTAAATAATCGTTTTTCATTAGACCCCCCTTTCTATCTCTCTCTCATGGAGGAGCCGAATGAAATGAAATTTTCATGTTCGGTTCTGAATTAGAGGCGTTAATCAACGTCGACTATAACCCCTAGCCTTCCAAGCTAACGATGCGGGTTCGATTCCCGCTACCCGCTCATCCATATTCCTTATTCAAAATGTTTTTTCATACCCGTGTTACCTATCTATTCTTTCTCTTTCGTTCCCGAATCTCGTTGTGGATGGAATAAAAAATCATACTTTTTTATTCCCGATCGATAAAGTATTTCAAGGAATAATGAAAATAAAGCGTCCATCGTCTAATGGATAGGACAGAGGTCTTCTAAACCTTAGGTATAGGTTCAAATCCTATTGGACGTAAGAATTCGTTATGCTTTGTAAATGTGATGATTAAGCCCTTTTATCCTATTCTGAGCATAAGAAAAAGTTGGATATTTTCTTGAATAGCTTCTTTTAAGAGATCTTCTGCTTGTTCCGTGAATGTCCCAGTAGAACGTATAATTTCTCCAAACTGGGGTTTATTTTTGACTAAATACTCGCGCAACTTAAGAATAAATTTTTTGACTTGTACGATATCTAATACATCTAGATATCCATTCGTTCCGGTATAAATCATAGCTATTTGTTCTTCCACTGTCAAAGGATCTGATTGAGATTGTTTGAGCAACTCGCGTAATCGTTGACCTCTTGCCAATTGATCTTGCGTAGCTTTATCAAGATCAGAAGCGAATTGTGCAAAAGCTTCTAACTCTGCAAGTTGAGCTAATTCTAATTTTAATTTTCCAGCTACTTGTTTCATAGCTTTCATCTGAGCTGCGGATCCTACTCTAGATACGGAAAGACCAACATTAATGGCAGGTTGAATTCCTGCATTGAATAGATCAGCTGACAAGAAGATTTGTCCGTCGGTAATGGAAATTACGTTAGTGGGAATATAAGCTGAGACATCTCCAGCTTGAGTCTCAACTATTGGTAAAGCAGTCAAACTCCCTCCACCTAACTGAGAATTTAATTTAGCTGCTCTTTCTAATAAACGAGAATGTAAATAGAAAACATCTCCTGGATAAGCTTCCCGGCCAGGTGGTCTTCTTAATAGAAGAGACATTTGTCGATAAGCTTGTGCTTGTTTGGAAAGATCATCATAAATGATTAATGTATGTTGTTCTTTATACATAAAGTATTCGGCTAAAGCTGCTCCTGTATAAGGAGCAAGATATTGTAATGTAGCAGGAGAATCTGCAGTTTCCGCTACCACAATGGTATACTCCATTGCACCGCGTTCTTGGAACGTATTAACTACCTGAGCTACGGAAGAAGCTTTTTGACCAATAGCGACATAAACACATATTACATTCTGATTTTTTTGATTGATAATCGTATCTGTAGCTACTGCCGTCTTACCGGTCTGTCTGTCCCCAATAATCAATTCTCGCTGACCGCGTCCTATAGGGATCATAGAATCAATAGCAATAAGACCCGTTTGAAGAGGTTCATATACAGAACGTCTTGAAATAATACCTGGGGCGGGAGATTCGATCAATCGAGATTCGGAAGATGAGATCTTCCCCTTACCATCAATAGGTCGAGCTAGCGCATTTACAACTCGACCCAAATAAGCATCACTTACTGGTATCTGAGCAATTTTTCCTGTTGCTCTCACGGAACTACCCTCTTGTATCATCAAGCCATCACCCATTAATACAGCTCCAACATTATCTGATTCTAGATTTAGGGCAATACCTACTGTACCATCTACAAATTCTACTAATTCCCCTGCCATTACTTTATCAAGACCATGAATACGAGCAATGCCATCTCCTACTTGAAGTACAGTGCCAATATTAACAACTTTGACCTCGTTATTATATTGTTCAATCTGTTTACGTATCATACTACTGATTTCATCGGGTCGAATAGTTACCATTAACACTAGTTAATTCTCTTTTGAAAAATAAGACCTAGTATATATAATCTAGAGATTTTAATTTGAATAATATATATAACGTTAATCAGTTATGTTTTTCATGGCTAGGAGCAGGTCGATATTATGCTCGATCGTACGTAAATGTAACTCGCTATTCAAACGATTATTCAGAGTTCCTAAAGCTCTTTGGACAGCTTGGTTATAAATTTGTTGTCGAACCTGTTCAATTACTCTTTGTTGTTCAAAGTGAATGGTTTCATTCTTTAAATTTTCTAATTGTTTCAAATTAACAGAAGCAAGATTGATAAGATCCTTTTTTTCTTGTTCTATTTGAGAGTACCCATTTATCCGAATTTCGCGCGCTCGCATTTCTACTTCCCGTAAGCGAGCCCGGGCTTGCTCAAGCTGATTAGCAGCTCCTTTACATAGTTCTTCAGAATTCTGAATAGTACTCAATATTTTCTGTTTACGGTTATCTAATAAATTACTTAATGAAAGTAGATTATTTATTCATAAGTTGAACGAATAATCTCTTCCCAAACCGAACACGAACCTTTCGATTCATTCGGCTTTCCCGCTCGGCTTTTTTTACCAAGCCTACCCTTTTCGTTCATATTATGTCAAAATAAGATCAATCTATCAAAGACCGAAATCTACGAAGGGCTCTTTTGCCAAAAGGGTTTTTTTATTATCAACTGAGTTGTTGTTTTTTCTTTTCGTATTTCCTCTTTACTTTTTCTTGAATAAATTCGCTTTTGTGTAGGTCGTCGGTTCCGCATTTAAACCCAAAAAATTGGATGGGAGATTAGGACTATTTTTCAGTAGATAGATTGAATAATTCCATTAATATGAATGTTATATATCGGATCAACCTCCAACTATGCCTTTGAACCCATCTCATATTAGCACAGCGGTGGAAAGAGTACCCAGTTGTGCTTGGACTTCAAGCAGTTTAGCTTTAACCATTCTAAAGATTTTCTCTTGTTGGTTGGGATTGGTAAAAAAATTTCCCAATCAATTACGAAATGCTATAGTTCTTCCATATTTATTTTGACCCTTTTAGAAGTAATTCGTTGAGATCATGCACTTTTCTATCTACAAAATGCAGTTGGTTGAATCCAGCTAGATTATTCAAATATACAACTCGCACACACTCCCTTTCCGAAATAGATTAGTACACCAAGCACCACACTGAGATTTATTATATTTGTTTCTAAAATATTGGTATTTAACCTGAAACCCTCAGCGGAAGATAAATAAATTAGGGAAATGAAAGAATCAGTTACATTTTTCATACGCTCTCCCCTCATAGATAAGGATACTTTTACAAAGTTTTTTCTCCGACTCGATATTCTGGCTGGATAAGCAGATTCCGAGTACTTAGTAAGTCCCAGGTCCCGCATAACGATAAATAAGGATATAATAACAAAAAAAACTTTGCTCGATCTATTTACTTCTTCGAGTGTCGCAAGTCTTTCTGACCAAGTATAAGTCCATTATTTTGAATCAGCCCCTCCCCTATTGGCTGAACAAGAAAATTTATAGAGGGGGGTCCTTCAAATCCCGAAGGAAACGGATTTTGGTCTCCGAGATCAAACAAATGGATTAGCAAATAAAAGTGCTAGAGCTACAACTAATCCATAAATAGTTAAAGCTTCCATAAAAGCTAAACTTAGTAGTAAGGTACCTCGTATTTTACCCTCCGCCTCCGGTTGTCTTGCAATACCTTCAACAGCTTGTCCCGCAGCAGTGCCTTGACCAATGCCAGGTCCAATAGAAGCAAGGCCTACGGATAATCCAGCAGCAATAACGGAAGCAGCAGAAATCAAAGGATTCATGGTAATCTCCTCTTAGATTAATAAATGATGGATAATATTATAGTTTTATCTATTGATTTGATTGTTCACGTTCAACTAGAGAACAATTTCTTTTCTTTGAAAACAACTCAATTCCGATCCGACAAAATGGTATTACAAAATTATTTTATTACTATTATATTCTTTTTTAAGATGAAATAGAGACAGATTTTTTTTATTTCATTTCAAAAATGAAATATTCTGTCTCTAAATAATGAATATGTATATATGAGTCTATATAGATCATATATACATATATATATGTAACATAATACAAACTATGTACATAAAATGTATGTATCCCTTCGAGTAATTGTTCCAAACCGGGGTACATACATAGTTTACTAGACTAATTAACATTAGTAAACCTATTCATCTTATTATGTAGATATGAATCTACAAATATGATCTATTCTATCTATCGATTTTATCGACGGGATTAGTGATCCTTAATCTTTCTACTAAGATCTTAGAGATTAAGTATTTTCATTTATGACTATATAAGGGAGAATCAAAATCGAAAGAACATTTCACGTTACATATATATATATATATATCAAATTTTTATGAATTAATAGACTGAGTCCAATTAATGATGACCCTCCATGGATTCGCCTATATAAGCTGCGGCTAGAGTTGCAAAGATTAGAGCTTGAATGCCACTTGTAAATAATCCTAGGAACATTACAGGTATAGGTACCACTAAAGGTACTAAGGAAACAAGAACGGCAACTACCAATTCGTCAGCTAATATATTTCCAAAAAGTCGAAAACTAAGTGATAGAGGTTTTGTAAAATCTTCTAATATGTTAATTGGTAAAAGTATTGGGGTTGGTTGAATATATTTACCAAAATAGCCTAAACCCCTCTTTGTAAGACCTGCATAAAAATAAGCTACTGATGTGAGTAAAGCTAGAGCTACTGTAGTATTAATATCATTTGTAGGTGCGGCTAATTCGCTAATTCCCCCATGAGGTAATTGAAAAATTCCCCAGGGAAAAAGAGCACCTGCCCAGTTAGAAACAAAGATAAATAGAAACATGGTCCCTATAAAAGAAACCCAAGGACCATATTCTTCTTCGCCAATCTGAGTTCTAGCCAAGTCCCGAACAAATTCGAGAACATATTCCACAAAATTTTGAGCTCCGTTCGGAACGATTTGTGGGTCTCGAACAGCTAGAGTAGCTGAACTTAATAAGACAGCAATTACAATCCAGGAAGTTATAAGTACCTGTGCATGAACTTGGAACCCGCCTATTTGCCAATAAAAATGCTGACCTACTTCCACACCGGATATCTCGTAGAAAAAAATTCAGCGTGTTAATAGGAAATTGTAGAATATCCATATTACCCTTTTTATATAAAGATGAATTTCAAAAAGAAATTATTTTGGTTCAATGACCGATTCCTCAATTATTTCACTATCATCAGTCAGGCTACGAAATAAAATAATGGAATGATTATTTGATTGATTAAGAAGATTTCTTTATTTCTATACAAATATTTTATCTTAATCTATCTATAAGATTTGGGAATAGTAACCAACTTAGTTTTAGCTTCTCTTTTTTATTTTTTAATTCATTTTTGATAGAATTACAATGCTCTACCCGTGCGAATTGCTAAAATTAATTTATTTAGGATCAGTCGGATTGGTCCTCTCCCGTCATCATTGGCTGGGATTGGGATATCCACGAGATCTGGGTCACAATCTGTATCAACTAAGCAAATTGTTGGAATACCCAAAGTTCTACATTCCCGAATAGCAGTATATTCTCCTTTTTGATCGAGAATTATTACAATATCGGGCAATTTTGTCATGTATCTAATACCTCCTAGATCTTCTTGCAATTTGTTCAATTCTCTCTTGAGTATTGCTGCTTCTTTCTTCGTAAATTGATTGAATCCTCCCGTATTTTTTTTTTTTCATTAAATTTTTGAATTTTTCAAGTCTTGCTTCTGTAGTAAACCAATTAGTTAACATACCCGCGAACCATTTTTTATTTACATAATGACATCGAGCTGCTAAAGCAGCTAATTTAGCTGCATCAGCTGTTTGATGTTTTGTACCAACTATCATAAATTGTTTTCCTCTTTTTGCTCCATCAAACACAAAATCACAGGCTTCTGATAAAAAACGAGCGGTATAAGTCAAATTTATAATATGACTATCTTTACGTTCTTTAAAAATGTAAGGTGCCATTTTAGGATTCCATTTTCTGGTTTCATGACCAAAATGAACTCCTACTTTTACCATCTCTTTCAAATTGATGTTCCAATTTTTTTTCGTCATTTTCTTTTTCTGTTTTTTAATATGAACTGAAATATCTACATTCCAATGGAATGGGTTAGATTGCTTGCCGTAACGTACTTGGTACAATTATTCATTTGATTTTTTCTTTATTTTTATACAATAATATAAAGTAAATTTGTTCTATTTCTTTATTTATTGTATAAAAAATGACTTTTTGACTGCTCGTTTTGATTTTTTCTTTTTTATTTTAACTAGTTTTTTTTTCACTTTTTTTTTTTGTTTTTGCGATAAAACTTTATATTCATAATCAAAGAAAAAATCTATCACTTTATTGATAAATATACTTTTGTTCCTCATTCTCGGATCCATTTTACTCCGTTTTTCCAAAGAGTTGAATCCAGTACCAACAGGTATCATTCTCCCGAGAATAACATTTTCCTTCAAGCCCTTCAACCAATCAATACGACCTTGAAGAGCAGATTTAGCTAAGACCCGAGCAGTTTCCTGAAAACTTGCTTCCGATAGAAAACTTTGAGTATTCAGAGATGCGTTTGTCATTCCCAATAAAATGGTTCGATAGTTTATTCTTTTTTCTAGAGCACGATCCATTCTTTGGACTCGTGATAATCCAATGAGTTCTCCGGGTAAAAAAACACTATCTAGTCCATTTTCAAAATTTTGATTTTCGGACTTTTCGACATCTACAACTAAAACTTTCGATGTAATTTGGCGCACAATAATTTCTATATGTTTATCAGAAATTTGTACCCCCTGGGATCGATAAATCTTTTGAATTTCATTGACTAACTGATTCTGACTATCCTCCATAGTTATTCTAACACTGGTGAATGACCCCCAAAAGTTTCCAAAAAATATTGCTAGATGTCTGTTCAATTCTTTAAATTTTTTTTTTCGATTTTTCGATATTAAAGTATTCGAGCGGGCTTCTGACAATTGTTCAACTTTAGGGAGACCTTGAATTATATCATCGGATTTTAATCTTTCGTATGACATAGTGATTAATGTATCTCCTTCGTAAAGAATTCTCCCATAATAACTATTATGAGTTGCTCCTCGAGTACCCAAATAGGGTTTAGATAATCTAATGATGAAAGATTCCTCACGAACAACTACAATTTGACCAGATCCTTGGAGTTGTTTATCTTCGGATATCCATATACTTTCGCAAAAAAATTGTCCAAGGCTGACTACTGGAAATGTTTTTTCAAAAAAATTGGATAGGGAAAAGTACAAATTCAAATTGAAGAAATTGAAAATAATATTCTTGCATGAATCAAATTTATAAATTCCCCTCTTTTCGTCCATAAAATAGCATTTAGCTCCTTGAAAAGTATTCGAGTCATAGTTAGAAATTGAATGTTCATTTAGTAACACTTTTTTATAAGTCATCAAATGAGAGTCTGGAAAACGATTTGCAATACTATGTAAATGACCCAGGAGACCTGACAATGGTATTTTTTTATTTGCATCCGACTTTTTTACTGTATTTAAGCATTTTAAATCATTAAACAAAACGATTTGCAAAAAATCAGAAGGAGAAAGAATGAGAAAAGATTTCTCTTTTTTATTCTTATTAGGTACTGAACGAATAGTTCCCTTACTAAGTAATTGACTTTGATCATTCGAAAAAAAAGAATTAGTGTGACCTAATTTGTTATGAAACAAAAATGGAGAACTTGCCATATTGAAAAAAGGGTATTTCAGCAAGCTAATTTGAATCATATTGATAATGATCGTATTTGTTCTTACTGAAATAAGAGAAGCATAAGCCTTTTTTACTTTTAATCTGGGCTTTCCGTCTAATTGATTTTCAAGAAAATTCCTTTCTTTTTCCATCGAAAAACGGTCATTAAAAAAAGCAAAAATGTTGTCATTTTTATAAAGAATACCTTCTCTGGGGATTCTAAGAATTAAATAAGGACAAGGGATTCTTCGCTTTACCCATTGTTTATCACACCATAATGGTACGATGAGTTCGTTTTTTACCCTCATATTGTTGGTATTTTCAAAAAGAATGGTGCAATCGATAGAGTCTTGATGTTTGTTAGGTATGGTTCGATCAGTTTCGAGATAATTCAAGATTTTTTTCCCTTTTTCAAAACAGTTTGAGTCAACTGATTCGTGTTTCACTTGATCCACTGAATAATTCGAAAGTGATTTATGTTTGTAAAGAAGAAGTTCTGGAATATCCACTTGATCTTGATCTTTATGAAAAGCGGATTCATATATACCTCCCGATAATACCCATAAATGAGTTGTCTTGTCTATTAAATGAGACTGTATAGGGATATTCCAGTGAATTTCTCCTGTCAGGCCAGAATATATATATTTTTTGACTTTTTCTTTAAAGGGGGGTTTTTTGGCACGAATCTCGGCAATTACTTGTTCCGATTCCACGAGTTGATTATTCTGAATGAATAGCAAGCTTTCTGGCGGAATCGTTAAGTTTTTTACTTCATATTGATTATCAATAGTCACGTCTAAACTATTATGACATATATAAGCAGGGTGCCCATGACGGGTGCGGGTAGGAGAAACTAAATTTTCATTGAATTCCATTTTTCCGGTGAACGGGGCTCGTATATGTTCTGCAATATCACCCGTAAAGACCCCACCAGTATGAAAAGTCCTTAATGTTAGTTGAGTTCCCGGCTCTCCAATTGATTGGCCTGCAATAATGCCGACTGCTTCTCCTAATTCGATTAAGTTACTATGAATAGTATTCCGACCATAACATAATTGACAAATCCAAGATATACTTTTGCAAGTAAAAGGGGTTCGTATATATATTGGTTGTATTTGGAAATAATATAATTGATTGGCAAGTTTCATCCCAATATCTTCATTGCGCGTGGCAATACATCTTCCGTTTATATATACACTCGTCTGCTAATACACGACCAATTAGTGTTTGTAGAACAAATTGATTTTTTATTGTTTCTTGATCTTGAATAAGATTTACAAAAAGACCTTGGATAGTACCACAATCTACTTTACGTACAACGAGGTGTTGTACTACTTCAACAAGTCTACGTGTGAGATATCCAGCATCTGCTGTTCGTATAGAAGTATCTACAACTCCTTTACGAGCACCGTAACATGAAATAATATATTCTGTTAAAGAAAGTCCTTCGCATAAATTTCCTTGAATGGGTAGATCCACAATTTTTCCTTGAGGATCTGATATTAATCCTCTCATACCTACTAATTGGTGAACTTGAGATAGACTTCCTCTAGCTCCTGAAAAGGACATCATATGTACTGGATTAAGAGGATCAGTCATCTTAAAATTCGGATTCATTTCTCGTTTCAAGTATTCACTGGTAGCATGCCATATCTCAATCAATTGACGTAATTTTTCCACTGCATGTACATTTCCATAATCATGCTGTCTTTCCGAAGCAAACCCTTGTTGCTGCACATCTTGGATAAGCCATAGTTTAGCTGGTGTTGTTAAAAGATCATCAATTCCTAATGAAATAGCTGCATCGGTAGCTTGCTGGAAACCTAAAATCTTCAGTTGATCTAATATATGTGATGTATATGTCATTCCAAATTGATTTACGAATCTTCTAATAAGGTGCTTCATAACAAATTTATCCATCCCTTTATTAAAAAAGGGCACTTCAAAAGGAAAAGGCACTTTGAATTTAGGTTGTGTCATAAGAATAAAATATCTCCATTTTGAATAAAATAAAATATCTCCATTTTGAATAAAATAAAATCTCCCCATTTTGGGTTGGGGAGCAGAAATCAGCAATGGGTTTAAGCTCGAAGGCTTCCTTAATCTTTATCTCTGCATGAATGAAAGGATCATAAAATGAATAACATTAAATTCTGAATAGTGACAGTTCTTGTCGGATATCATAAGTCCACAAGCCTTTTATAGCTTCTTCTATTTCTCGATTAAAACGAATACGACCAACGGTTGTTCGAATGTATTTATTAAGTATTTCCCCCACTCTACCTTTTCTTATTCGAAAATGATCATAGATTTCGTAGAAGGTACCTAAAGATTCATATTGAACTTCGATAGGAAGTTCTCGATTTACTGAATTAATAATAGAGGTATCTATATCTCTCCTCCATCGGAGCCATAAAGGACTGTCTAAATCAATTTGTTTTTGTTCATAAGCTTTAAGTGCATCATCATAGCTATAAAACGAAGGCGAGACGATCTTCTTTTTTGAGTTATTCGGGTGGTACCTATTTTCATAAATGCCCTGGTTTTTTTGAAGAGTTGATCTATAAAGTCCTAGAAGCATATCTTGAGTCGGTACACAAATAGGATCTCCTATAGTTGGAGAGATAAGATTGAGATGAGAAAACATAAGTAAACGAGCTTCGACTTGAGCTTCCATAGATAAAGGTACGTGGACAGCCATCTGATCTCCGTCAAAGTCGGCGTTAAATCCTGCACAAACCAATGGGTGCAACCGAATGGCACGTTCTTCTATTAAAACAGGTAGAAATGCTTGTATTCCTAATCTGTGTAAGGTGGGTGCTCGATTTAACAATATGGGATGTCTTTGGATAGTCTGTTTAAGTACGTTCCATATAATAGATTTCCTATCTCGAATTAAAAATTTAGCAGTTCTTAGATTGGGGGCAATCTGTCGTTCAACTAGATCACGAATTAAAAATCCTTGAAAAAGTTCTATTGCGATTTCTCGGGGTAATCCACATTGATACAATGAGAGATGGGGACCTACCACAATAACAGAACGACCTGAATAATCGACCCGTTTTCCAAGTAAACTTTCACGAAATATTCCTTCTTTACCTTGGAGGAAATCTGAGAACGATTTATAAGGTCTATCCTTACTATCTTTCACCGGTTGTGCGCCTATACTGTTATCAAGAAGTGTATCTACGGCTTTTTGGACTAATTTCTTTTGATCAAACAATAAATCTGGTAGTAGAAATGCACGAGTCCATTCTACGGATTCTAAAAGATTATTATTTCGACGGATAACTTTTAGATAAAGTTCATTGAGATCCGAAGTAATCACTCCACCTTCATTTAATTGATACATTGGCCTCAGGTCGGGAGGAAGAACTGGTAATAGGCATAGAACCATCCATTGTGGTTCTACATTTGTTTGAATAAAATATTTAGCAAATTTCATTCGTCTAACCAAACGATCCTTTCTTATTTGAAGTGAAAAAAGTTTTTTCTTCATATTATTATATAGTTTTTTGAAAGGACAGTCTTGATTCGAAAATTCGTTTTCTGTCTCCTCCGAGTCCGAGAATTGATTCGAAAATTCGTTTTCTGTCTCCTCCGAGTCCGAGAATTGATTCGAAAATTCGTTTTCTGTCTCCTCCGAGTCCGAGAATTGATTCGAAAATTCGTTTTCTGTCTCCTCCGATGAGAATAATATAGATATTTTCGTATCTATTTCCTTCCATTCTATATATGAATGATCTATAATCATTTGCAGATCTAGACCAGCTAATTGTTCTCTGATAGCTTTTCCTCCAGTGGCAATTTCTCGCTCTTGAAATAGCGGAAAATCCCAAGAGAGATAAGAAGCAATATCTTTTGCCCAAGATTTATACTCATATTCACGAAGTTCTCCCTGAAATCGCAATAAAGTTGGCTTGTTAGCTGTGGGCCTAGTAATACAAACATTTGGATAGGTTTTTACAATCTTTTTTCCCCCCCCTCAGAATCGGACATGAAAGTTTCCTCTCATCCGGCTCAAGTAACTATACCAAAATGGAAAGTGATTATGTATCATTATGCAAAAAATGTTTTTTGCTCTCTGGTAATGTATCCCGACGGTTTTCGTTCCCAAGTGATAAAACTAAATAGTTACTCTTTGCTCAAGTTCCAAGTGAATTCAATTATTGGTTTACAATTCGTATTATGACATAAATATGGAATTAGTGAGCAGTCTCCTCCCGATACATTTCTTTGTGAAAGACCTTGAATTTATTTGAAATTCATATGGGATTTACTTGTCTGTATCTCTTTATTAATTGATCCTGTAGGTTTCTGTTTTACTTCGATGGTTGCAATACTATTTGAAGCATATGTGCGATGAATAGACTCCTATAACCATATCTTCTTTTTGATCTAGAATAAAAAGAAAAATGAAACAGATTTTGGATTCCATTTTGTTTCTTTCTTTCTAATAAAAGAAGTATTTTTACGAAGTCCAATTAGCAATTTAATTTCATAATATACAAGATATTAACCCTAGATTCATTCCTCTTTATCAACATGTTTCTAATTCTGAGCTTCATGCCCCTCTTGCCGAGGGGCGTGTCAGAGCTAAGGGCATCCCAATTAGATTAAATAGGATGACAGTTCCTATGGATCTGTATAATCGGAGCTTGTGATCAAGTCACACATCGCAGTATACTGGGTCTTCTAATTCTTTACGAGTTTTATCTAATAGATTCGCGATATAACTGGGACGTCGTTTGAAATACCAAATATGAACAACTGGGCATGCCAATTTAATGTATCCCATTCGATATCTTCGAATTCGAGGATCAATAACAAGTTCAACTCCACATTGAGTACAAAAATTGGAGTCGTAGTTTTCCTTCTCATTTTCCATCATTGGAGGTTTTACACAAGCACAAACTCCCCTTTTCTTAGGTCCAAATATTCTTTCACAAAATAATCCATCTCTTATTGGTTCATAAGTTTTATAATCTAAAGTCTGTTCTGCAGTCACTTGTCCGACTCTTTCTCCATTAGGTAATATTCTTTCAGACCAAGCGAGAATCTGCTCGGGAGAAACTAATCCAATTTGAAGTTGTTCGTGTTTATTCTGGTCACTCATAAAAAATAAATTTTGATTTATTTTGATCAAACTTCCTTCTTATCTATCTGAAAGTCTATCTCAGATAGAATAGTATGATTCAATTCTAGAGCTAAAGATCGTAGTTCTCGACTGAGCAATCGGAAAGATTCTGTAAAAGTGCTAGGTTTAGGCATTGGTTCTCGGTTGAAAATGGCACCAAATATTTTTTCACGAGTGTCCATATGATCAGATTTGAAAGTAAGTATCTCGTGTAAAATATAAGCAACACCAAAACCTTCTAGAGCCCAAACTTCCATTTCTCCTACTCGTTGCCCTCCTCTGGAGGATTTTCCTTTTAGAGGTTGTTGTGTAACCAGCGCATAAGGTCCACGAGAACGTGCATGAATTTTGTCATCAACTTGATGGCACAATTTCGATATATAAGCTATTCCTATTGTAACAGGTTGTTCAAAAACCTTTCCTGTTCTTCCATCAATTAATCTATGTTTTCCAGGATGATCAAGTTCAAATACCCATGGATTAGCTGTTTGCTCGCTAGCTTTATAAAGCTCAGAAAATACTAGTTTTCTAGAAGCTTCTCGCTCGTACCTTTCGTCAAAAGGCGCCAGTCTATAATGTTTGTTCATTAGTTTTCCTGCTAAACCAAGCAAACATTCAAAAATCTGTCCTACATTCATTCGTGAAGGTACCCCTAATGGATTTAATACCATGTCCACTGGTGTTCCATTTTGTAAATAAGGCATATCTTGCCTGGGCAAAATTTTTGAAATAATACCTTTATTACCATGCCTTCCCGCTACTTTATCACCCACTTGTATTTTACGTTTTTGTAAAATATATACATGAACTTTTTCTACAATATCACCGAGATAATCGTCTTCCTCCTCGAACTCTTGAAAGCATCTCACATCGATAACTCGACCTTTTACACCTTTAGGGACTCTAAAACAATTTTCTTTTCCAGTAGGTGCCTTAATATCAAATAAAGCTTGTAATAATTTTCCTTCTGGAGTATTTATTAGTGAGTCTTCTTCTGCTTCCAGTATTAATTTACCTACTAATATATCACCTGTTTCTATCCAAGATCCTATCATTACAATGCCGTTTTCGTCCAGATGACGGAGTAAGTAAGCATTTAAATGAGGTATTTCTCTAGTTATTACTTCAGGGCCCTGGTTCGTAAAATAAACTCCAATTTCGTATCTTACGATCTGGAAAGAAGTAAAAATGTCTTCATAGACCAGACGTTCACTAATAAGTATTGCATCTTCAAAATTGTATCCTTCCCATGGCATATAGGCCACTAAGATGTTTTTTCCCAAAGAAAGTTCTCCCCCTGCTGTAGCTGCACTGTCTGCTATAATTTGTCCCCTCTTTACATATTCCCCTTGGCGAACTCGGGGTTTTTGATGCATACAAGTATCACTATTAGAACGTTGATATAGAATCAATTCTGTTTCTATATTGGCTCGAGCAACAGATGAAGTTATGATGATATTTTCACCATCAATATACTTTATTTTTCCCCCTTGTTTGGCTATAGCTACACTTCCTGAATCTAAAGCTACTTGACCCTCCAATCCAGTTCCGACAATACACTTCTCAGGTTGAACAAGTGGAAGTGCTTGACGCTGCATATTAGAACCCATTAAAGCACGATTCGCATCATTATGTTCGATAAAAGGAATAAGGCAAACTCCAACGGAAAAATATTGGGAAGGAAAAATACTTCTGAAATGAATTTGGTCCCATGCAAAAAATAAAAATTCTTGTTGAAATCGAGCTGCAGTCAATTGTTCCTCTGGAACCCCTTGATTTAATGCCAGAGAATTTCCTATAGCTATCCGATAGTATTCATCTTCTCCCGGTAATAGATAAACCATATGGTCTTTGTTCGATCTCTTAGAGAGCCTATAGAATGGACTTTGTAAAGAGCCGTAATGACCAAGCGTTGCATAAATAGATAACGATCCAATAAGCCCAACATTTATTCCTTCGGATGTCGTAATCGGACAAATACGTCCATAATGACTAGGATGAATATCCCGTGTACGAAAAGTAGACGTTCGACTTGTCAATCCTCCAGGGCCCAAAGAGCTCACTTTTCGACTATGAACTATTTCTGCCAACGGATTAGTTTGATCCAAAAATTGTGATAAAGGATGTAAACCAAAAAAATCCTGAAAAGTATCCGTTAATGGAATTAAAGTTTCCAATTTAATAAGAGTTATTCTCCTTTTAAGATTGATTGATGCAGATAATATAGTTTTTTCAACTGCTTCTCTGAAATCATATAGAGCTAATCGTAATTGCTCTTGTAATAAATCTGCTACAGAACGAATATATCGATTTTGTAGGTGATCTATATCATCGGGTGTACCCGTTCCAAATTGCACTTGGATAAGGTAATCCACAGCAGCCAATATATCGTGCGGTAATAATAAAATCTCGTTCTCGGGTATATCAAGACTTAGTTTTTTATTCAGATTTCGTCGACCAATCTTTCCTAATAAACATTTCGTTCGAAAAAATGTTGTTACTTTTTCATATATAGACTCAAATTCTTCTTCTTCTTCTTCTTCTTCTTCTTCTTCTTCATCACTTTCGTCACTTATGTAGAGTTTTTTATAAAGTTTCAAAATAGCTTTCCGCTTCCCGCCATACCAATCGTAGTATGTATCATACTCCTTTGAATATTGGAAAAATGCTTTAAGATTCTTATAGTTAAAAATATCTTCGGAATTTAGACCCATAGCCAATAAAAAAAGTAAAACAGATATTTTTTTTTTTTTGTTTATACGAATCCATATCTTTTCTGTTTTTTTATTGAGCTCTAATCTTGATCTTCCTCCCCAATCTGAAATTATTGTGCCAATCCAGATAATGTTTCCCGACGGTTTTCGTTCCCAAGTGTAATAAATACCGGGACTTCTTACTATTTGATTGACCACGACTCTGTAATTTCCATTTATTACAAAAGTTCCTTTAGAATTCATCAAAGGAATATTTCCCAGATATAAAATCTGGTTTTGTATTTCACGAGTTTTCTTAGTTTTCTTAATCAATCTTGCTGGTACATATAATTGACAGTTATATGTAAGAGACATATATACAGCATCTCTCTCTTTAATGAAAGGTTCTGTTAATTTATATTCATTCCCAAAAAGAAGAATTTTGATCTTTTTATTTGGGCTTTCAATTTTTGAAAAGTTATTGATTTCTTCTATTAAGCCTTGATTGATAAAACGAAAAAATCCTTCAAGTTGTATTTTACCAAATTGGGGAATTGTAAATATTCCTTTATTTTCTTCTAATCGCATTGAATGTTTGCTATCCTATATTATAAAGTATATTATATATTTCGATATTTATTCCTCATTGATCTATACGAATAGAATAAATTCGACAAAAAATTGACATGTTTTGTTCACTATATCAAAAAAAGAAAAGAAAAAGAAGCTATTTCCTTTTCTTATAATATATGATATATGATGGGAATATTTCTATAGTTATCAATTCTCTAGTTATTGACAGACAAATGTGAATTTAGTATACTATTGGGTACTCTAAATTCCTATTCTATACTAGAGGGACTCTAAATTGGTTATACGACATATCCGAGTTATAAAGAAGGATGTGAAATACCCTACATATCATCTCCGATAGATAAAGCAAAATATCTTTTCTAAACTAGATGTGGGGATGGCGACATAGCCAAGTGGTAAGGCAGGGGACTGCAAATCCTCGATCCCCAGTTCAAATCTGGGTGTCGCCTTGGTAGCGTAAACAAATCTAAAAATCTCTATTTGTATCCATGTCTTTTGAAGACAACTTGTATAGGTTCAGGTCCTATTGCTAATATAGCAGATAAAATTCAAATTTATCGTTAATGTCTAATCTGATAGGTAGTTGAGAGTCATTAGTTCCAAGAAACAATTTTGAGAAGTCGCTACTATCGACTCATGCTTTCTTTCAGAATAGGAAGGTAGAGGATTTCCACTTTGCACTATTCTTAATAGTTCCATTATCATCAAGAATCAATAATGATATTATTTTTTTAGAAAGTTTTATAAAGAGAGGGATTCGTATGGATATAGTCGGTATCGCTTGGGCTGCTCTAATGGTAGTTTTTACTTTTTCTCTTTCACTCGTAGTATGGGGTAGAAGTGGAATTTAATAGAATTCTAATAGTCTTTCTATTTTTAATCGTTCTGTTCAAAACAAAAAAAAAATGATTTTACGTTACGATGATAGATAATTACTATCATTAATGATCTAGTAATATTGAATTATCAATGATATGATAAATAATATCAAATTGATCATGTTAGAAACACAATTCTACTTCATATTTATCAAATATGAAGTAGAATTGTATATAGCGAACCATAGTATTCTTAACTATACATATGTTAAAGCATATGGAGCATTATTGCTCTGTCTTTTCCATATCAATTTTTGGCCTTTACGATTTAAAATTTTGTATATTACTATGTAATAGTAAACAATGCGTATTCGTATTATAAATAAATTGAAAAAAAATGGAAATAGAAAAAGAAAAATACTTTCTCAAATACTATTCAGAATAACACCTATATTTTATCTACATCAATTTTTCCAGAGATATGTAAGAAATTATGATTAGTCCCCACGAGACAAATGAGAATTTAGATCTACTTATCCAAAATCTGTGTAGAAGAAGTAGTACAAAGGAAAAATTTTCCTTTCCTTTTTCTTTTGTACTACTTCTTCTCAAAAAAATAGACCGACCGTTATTACTTTTTTTTACTGACGATCTAGACTAATTCTAGATTATAAGTAATCACTCTAGTTCGCTTTGAGGCCTCGTTTGTGCGTAAATAACGATTAGAAAAGCAGTAGGCACTGTAATGAATAATAGAATAGCAATAAATGCAAGGTTATTTACTTCCATGATTGATTTTCGCTTCGTTTTACAATAACTCGAGATTTGATCTCATAGAGTATCTTTTTTCAAAAAAAAATGGATTGAATCCATGGAGGACTAGTAGAACATACTATTATCTCTTATTCATCTCGGATTTAGTAATCCGGCCCCTAATGGATCGATCCCACCGTCTTATTAGTATAGTTCCAAGGGTTGACTCAATTCAATTTTATCGTTAATAAAAATAACATTAGACATGCAAATTAAATTCAATTTGATTCATTTAATGTTTGTCTCAATCAAATATTTCTATGTTAATGTCTATTAAAAAAAGACAATGAATAGCTCCCAATTATCTTATCCTAAGAATTGACCATGACCCTGGAATGAGCAGAATAGTTTGGATAGTAACCAAAATAGAATTGAATCTTTTGTATTTTTGAGAAATCATTAAAAACCTTTTTTTCGTTAAATATGAGAGAATACCGCGTAGATCTCTACGCGGTATTCTTCCTAACACAGATCTATCTTACTACGATACCCTTTTTTGATTTCTCAAGGGTAAAAGAAGATTCAGATCTATGCTGATAATTTGGCGAATCCACACACAAAATGTGTAAAAAATGATCAAATCTATTCTAGTCTACTCTCTTTTCCTTTTTTACTCTTGTTTGGGGTAGGGATCGCTCAAACAATTGTTCAATTTATTGAATCGGGACTGACGGGGCTCGAACCCGCAACTTCCGTCTTGACAGGGCGGTACTCTAACCAATTGAACTACAATCCCACTAGGTACAGTTTATTGACTAATTAGTCATAGTAATTCAACTGTGCCGGGTCGTATGTTGTAAAACTTTTCTCTTTCAAATCTACCAAAAGTATTTGTTCGTTCCAATTCTTTCTATATAGAGTATAGGGGATTCAAAAACGAATTACCTTTTTTACCTGATAGATTGATATCTATCTCAATCTATCAAGTTGGTATTGGGCCGAGCTGGATTTGAACCAGCGTAGGCATATTGCCAACGAATTTACAGTCCGTCCCCATTAGCCACTCGGGCATCGACCCAGGAAAAAATGGGAAGTTATTATAAATTAGATATTATAATTACTTTCCTAGCCTAGTACCCCTAGGGGAAATCGAATCCCCGTTGCCTCCTTGAAAGAGAGATGTCCTGGGCCACTAGACGATAGGGGCCTACTTATTGTCATAATATTCAAATCCCTAGGAATTTGTCAATAAAAAAAATCTTTTTTCATATTAATTATTGAATATTCTTCTTGTGTTGTCAGGATCGACAATATAACTATATTCAATTATTTCTTAATATATTGACCCCATTATTTGATTACATATCAAATATGTAATAGACTTTGAAATGACCAAAAGCTCTTTTAACTCGGGGGTAGAGTAACGCCATGGTAAGGCGTAAGTCATCGGTTCAAGCCCGATAAAGGGCTCTTGCTTGCAATAAAGCCCAGTTTTTATTTTTAACAACAAAAAAACTGCAATATACCTTTTTTTGTTATAACGGAATAGAACATGTAATATGATTGAGGACAACTAACATATAGAATTTTTTTGAGATATAGTTTTTTTTCTTTATCTTGGTACTAATAAGACAAGGAATAGTATAAGATTAGGCATAATAAATCTCTTAATTATTTCGTATTACTTTTAAACTAAATAAAAATTAGAAGTAAGTGAACCTAACCCATTGACTGATTAATATATAAGTTATTCTGATATTGAAAATAGTCTGAATTCTAGATGGAATCATTTTCCTTTTATCTTTAAAACCATAATTCGATTATGATGTACCAAACATTCTTACTTGTAATGTACAAGACATTTTATCTTGGTCATTCTACCAGTGGAAAATAGATTGGAATTGAGATATCAAAAAAGATAAGAAAAGGTAAATGGAAAACAAAGGAACTGTTTATTTTTCATTATATCTAATATAGTATCCCTTTTTTTGAATAAAGGGAAAGGAGCGGATAGAGTTCTTTGCTCTAGCTCGTAGAGCAACAAAAATCTTTCTTGTTGTTCCTATTTATTCATAGAACGTAGAAATCATGTAGTAGTAAAAAACATAGAGATACATAAAGTATTTCTCAAAATTACTATGAGTAAGATTTAAGACGTAATAATATTCAATAGAATTGATATTCTTAATAGTCTCGAAGAGCAGAGAGGAATAAAAGCTAACTTGCTTTTCTGGCATTCTGTTTTTATATATTATAAATAATATAATTTATAGGATAAGAAAAAAAGGGAATAGAAACAACTTCGGGTTATCATGCATTTACTTATATTGATATTATTTCGGTTTAACCGGATAAAATCCGTGCCAATAAGGCATCTTCGAAACCCGATTTATTGAAAGGGATGATGGATAAAAAATTGTCCATAAATATTTGAAATATAAAACAATGTATACCCTTTCTATCAAATAGGGTGCTCGGAAAAGGTTGGAATAGTTAAATAGGAGGATTACTATGACTATAGCCCTTGGAAAGTCTTCCAAAGAGGAACAAACTTTATTTGATATTATGGATGACTGGCTCCGCAGAGACCGTTTTGTTTTTGTGGGTTGGTCCGGTTTATTGCTTTTTCCTTGTGCTTATTTTGCGCTAGGCGGATGGTTCACGGGCACAACTTTTGTGACTTCGTGGTATACTCATGGATTGGCCAGTTCCTATTTGGAAGGTTGTAATTTTTTAACTGCTGCAGTTTCTACGCCTGCTAATAGTTTGGCACATTCTTTGCTGCTATTATGGGGTCCTGAAGCACAAGGAGATTTTACTCGTTGGTGTCAATTAGGTGGTCTATGGACTTTCGTTGCTCTTCATGGTGCTTTTGGTCTAATAGGTTTCATGTTACGCCAATTTGAACTTGCTCGATCTGTGCAATTACGACCTTATAATGCAATTGCGTTCTCTGCTCCGATTGCTGTTTTTGTTTCCGTATTCTTGATCTATCCATTAGGTCAGTCTGGTTGGTTTTTTGCACCTAGTTTTGGCGTAGCAGCTATTTTCCGATTTATCCTCTTTTTTCAAGGTTTTCATAATTGGACCTTGAATCCATTTCATATGATGGGAGTTGCCGGAGTATTGGGTGCTGCTCTTCTATGTGCTATTCACGGTGCTACCGTAGAAAATACTTTATTTGAAGACGGTGATGGTGCAAATACATTCCGTGCTTTTAACCCAACTCAAGCCGAAGAGACTTATTCTATGGTCACTGCAAACCGTTTCTGGTCCCAAATTTTTGGGGTTGCTTTTTCCAATAAACGTTGGTTACATTTCTTCATGTTATTTGTGCCGGTGACCGGTTTATGGATGAGTGCCATTGGAGTAGTTGGCCTAGCTCTAAACTTACGTGCTTATGATTTTGTTTCCCAGGAGATTCGTGCAGCAGAAGATCCTGAATTTGAGACTTTTTATACAAAAAATATTCTTTTGAACGAAGGTATTCGTGCTTGGATGGCGGCTCAGGATCAGCCTCATGAAAACCTTATATTCCCTGAGGAGGTTCTACCCCGTGGAAACGCTCTTTAATGGAACTTTAACTTTAGCTGGTCGTGACCAAGAAACCACTGGTTTCGCTTGGTGGGCTGGTAATGCTCGACTTATTAATTTGTCAGGCAAATTACTTGGGGCTCATGTGGCTCATGCCGGATTAATTGTATTCTGGGCTGGAGCAATGAATCTATTTGAAGTGGCTCATTTTGTACCGGAAAAACCTATGTATGAACAAGGATTGATTTTACTTCCCCATCTAGCTACTCTAGGATGGGGAGTCGGTCCTGGTGGGGAAATTGTGGACACTTTTCCCTATTTTGTATCCGGGGTACTTCACTTAATTTCTTCTGCAGTTTTAGGCTTCGGTGGTATTTATCACGCACTAATTGGACCCGAAACTTTAGAAGAATCTTTTCCATTTTTTGGTTATGTATGGAAAGATAGGAACAAAATGACCACAATTTTAGGTATTCACCTAATCTTGCTAGGTGTTGGTGCTTTTCTTCTAGTGTTTAAGGCTTTGTATTTTGGTGGCATATATGATACCTGGGCTCCCGGCGGTGGCGATATAAGAAAAATTACGAACCTTACGCTTAACCCAAGTACTATATTTGGTTATTTACTCAAATCCCCTTTTGGAGGGGAGGGATGGATTGTTAGTGTGGACAATCTAGAAGATCTAATTGGAGGACATGTGTGGTTAGGTTCCATTTGTATCTTCGGTGGTATCTGGCACATCTTAACAAAACCTTTTGCGTGGGCTCGCCGTGCGTTTGTATGGTCCGGAGAAGCTTACTTATCTTATAGTTTAGCAGCTCTCTCTGTCTTTGGTTTCATTGCTTGTTGTTTTGTTTGGTTTAACAATACAGCTTATCCCAGTGAATTCTATGGACCTACCGGCCCAGAAGCCTCTCAAGCACAAGCATTTACTTTTCTAGTTAGAGACCAGCGTCTTGGAGCTAGTGTAGGGTCTGCCCAAGGGCCCACTGGTTTAGGTAAATATCTTATGCGTTCTCCTACTGGAGAAATTATTTTTGGAGGGGAAACGATGCGTTTTTGGGATCTTCGTGCTCCCTGGTTGGAACCTCTAAGAGGTCCTAATGGTTTGGACCTGAGTAAGTTGAAAAAAGACATACAACCTTGGCAAGAACGACGTTCAGCAGAATATATGACTCATGCTCCTTTAGGTTCTTTAAATTCTGTGGGTGGTGTAGCTACCGAGATTAATGCGGTCAATTATGTCTCACCTCGAAGTTGGTTAGCCACTTCTCATTTCGTTCTAGGATTTTTCTTTTTCGTAGGTCATTTGTGGCATGCAGGAAGAGCTCGTGCAGCTGCAGCAGGATTTGAGAAAGGAATTGATCGTGATTTTGAACCTGTTCTTTCCATGACCCCTCTTAATTAAACCAGAGATAAAACTAGATAAATATCTAATTTCTTTTTATAAATTAAAAGGATATAACTATCCTTTGCCATTATTCTTCCAACTGAATCCTTGTTGCTCGGCTATAGCATAGCCGAGCATTTTTTTGGTACTGAACTAAGTTCTATCTAGGATTTTTGTTTTTCGTAAGTTAGGTTGAGTTGTTCGATGAACAAAAGGAGAGAGAGGGATTCGAACCCTCGATAGTTTTTAACTATACCGGTTTTCAAGACCAGAGCCATCAACCACTCGGCCATCTCTCCCGAATTAGCATAACTCATTTTATCCCGATAGATAATATCTGTCTATAGGGAATATTATATAACTATATAACTATATATGATATTTATATATAGTGATGATAAAAAGAAAATTTGCTGACTCGAAATTTGAGAATTTCGATTCATTTATGATCAAATCAAAATCCGTAGTGCATTCCAAAATCAAAAATTGACCGGATAGGGATCGAATGGTATAGCCTTTTGAATCTGTTGGAAGCTTTTAAGATAACAACCATGACTATTGCATTCCAATCGTCTGTGTTTGCATTAATCGCAATTTCAATTCTACTAGTGATTGGTGTACCTGTCGCGCTTGCCTCTCCTAATGGTTGGTCAAGTCAAAAAAATGTACTATTTTCAGGCGTATCATTATGGATTGGATCAGTCTTTTTAGTAGGTATTCTAAATTCTTTCATATCTTAAGATATATTGATCTTCTGGGTTTAAAATCTCCCCCCCCGGGGGGCCATTAGAAATAAATTCAATTATTCACAAAGGAATTTACGATAAATAAAAAAAAACCAGGTAATGAAGGTGCTGGGTTTTTATTAATATAATTGATAATCGATCAATCAGTCTATTGGATGAAATAGAATAATTTACCTCCATAGAATGGTAATATATGGGTATATATTATACCCATATAACGAGTCAAATGCGGGTATGGTTGAATGGTATAATTTCTCCTTGCCAAGGAGAAGATGCGGGTTCGATTCCCGCTACCCGCCCATCTGTAGAATATAATTCTGGACTAGTTATTCGTATTGGTTTAGTCGTATTTGTATCGTATTTAGATTTCTTGTGTCTTTGCGGAGACGGGATTTGAACCCGTGACTTCAAGGTTATGAGCCTTGCGAGCTACCAAACTGCTCTACTCCGCGTTATCCCTTCATATTAACCTTATTTATAATACCCCAAAATGGGTACATCGAGCAATCCCTTAGGTATACTATTCTCCCTCCCTATATAGGGAGGGATTTTTCTATCATAACAATAACTTGAAAGAATCCTTTTTTTTTACCCTACCAACTCGATTTTGTTACCCCAGCCAACAAACATGCGTGAGCCATTTCACGGATTATATATCCGGATAATTCAAAGTCTCTATAATTGGCTCTGGGTCTTCCAGTCTTCAAACAACGTCGACGAAGACGTGTAGGTGCACTATTACGCGGTAGAGATTGTAATTTTCTATAAATTTCCAATTTTTCATCCAGTGATGAGACTTCGCTCATCTCTTTTTTCAAAGATTGGCGAAGCAAATTATATTTCCTTTCCAATCTTTGTTTCTTTTTCTCTCTTTGAATGAGACTTTTTCTTGCCATAATGATTCAGCTACTTTATATAAATAATATAGATCAAATTTGAGATGGAGAAGTATTACGTGGATTACTCCTTCTTTTTATGCATAGAGATTAGATTGAAAATCTAAAAAATGAAAAAGAATTAACCGAATTTACCTGATGTAGAGGCGATTAAGAAAGCTGCATACGTGAATATATAGCCTACAGAAAAGTGAGCTAATCCAACTAATCGTGCTTGAACAATGGAAAGAGCTACCGGCTTATCCCTCCATCGAACTAAATTAGCCAGAGGTGTGCGTTCATGAGCCCATGCAAGAGTTTCAATCAGTTCTTGCCAATATCCACGCCAAGAAATAAGAAACATAAATCCAGTAGCCCAAACAAGATGTCCAAATAAGAACATCCATGCCCAGACAGATAAACTGTTCATACCAAAAGGATTGTATCCATTAATTAGTTGTGAAGAATTTAACCAAAGATAATCTCTTAACCATCCCATTAAATAAGTGGAAGACTCATTAAATTGAGCTACATTTCCTTGCCATAAGGTGATATGCTTCCAATGCCAATAGAAAGTAACCCATCCAATGGTATTCAACATCCAGAAAACTGCTAAATAAAAAGCGTCCCAGGCCGAAATATCGCAAGTACCGCCCCGTCCCGGACCATCGCAAGGAAAACTATAACCAAAATCTTTCTTATCAGGCATTAGCTTAGAACCACGCGCATCTAAAGCACCTTTTACTAAAATCAATGTAGTCGTATGCAAACCTAGAGCAATAGCATGATGAACCAAAAAGTCTCCGGGACCAATTGTTAAGAAGAGTGAATTTTTATTATCGTTAATAGCATTCAACCAACCGGGTAACCATAAGCTTTTGCCCGCATTGAATGCTGGATCATTTGCTGAAGATAAGAGCACATCAAAGCCATATAAGGTCTTACCATGAGCAGATTGTATCCATTGAGCAAATATAGGCTCAATCAAGATTTGCTTTTCTGGAGTACCAAAAGCGAGCATAACATCGTTATGAACATAAAGTCCCAAGGTATGAAAACCTAGGAATAAACTAACCCAACTTAAATGAGATATTATGGCTTCCTTATGCTCCAACATTCTCGCCAATACATTATCCTTATTCTGTTCTGGATTATAATCTCTAATGAGAAATATAGCTCCATGGGCAAATGCCCCTGTCATAATGAATCCGGCAATGTATTGATGATGAGTATACAAAGCAGCTTGAGTAGTAAAATCTTGTGCTATGAATGCATAGGCAGGCAAAGAATACATGTGTTGAGCTACCAAAGAAGTAACAACTCCCAAAGAAGCTAGAGCAAGACCTAATTGAAAGTGAAGAGAGTTATTGATTGTGTTGTAAAGACCCTTATGCCCGCGTCCTAATAAGCCTCCCGGAGGGACATGTGCTTCTAAAATATCTTTTATACTGTGTCCAATCCCAAAGTTGGTTCTATACATATGACCAGCAATGAAAAACACAAATGCAATAGCTAAATGATGATGTGCGATATCAGTTAGCCACAAACTTTGAGTTTGTGGATGGAATCCCCCGAGAAGAGTTAGAATAGCAGTTCCCGCTCCTTTAGTGGTACCAAATAAATGACTGCTGGAATCAGGATTTTGAGCATAAAGATTCCACTGACCTGTAAAAAGTGGTTCCAACCCTTGGGGATGTGGTACTACATCTAAAAAATTATCCCACCTTATGTGCTCTCCTCTTGATTCAGGAATAGCGACATGAACTAAATGCCCCGTCCAAGCCAAAGAACTGACTCCGAAGAGCCCTGATAAATGATGATTGAGACGAGATTCGGCATTTTTAAACCATGAAACACTTGGTTTCCATTGAGGTTGTAGATGCAACCAACCCGCTGTTAAAAAGAGAGCAGAAAGAAATAGCAAGAAAAGAGCTCCAGTATAAAGATCTTCATTAGTGCGTAAACCAATTGTATACCACCACTGATAAACACCGGAATAAGCAATATTGACCGGACCGGGAGCACCTCCTCGGGTAAAGGCTTCTACGGCCGGTTGACCAAAATGAGGATCCCAAATTGCATGAGCAATAGGTCTTACATGTAAGGGGTCGTGTACCCATGCTTCGAAATTGCCTTGCCAAGCTACGTGAAACAAATTACCAGAGGTCCACAGAAAGATTATAGCTAACTGACCAAAGTGAGAAGCAAAAATCTTTTGATAAAGGCGCTCTTCGGTAATATCATCATGACTCTCAAAGTCATGTGCAGTAGCAATACCAAACCAAATACGACGAGTAGTTGGGTCCTGGGCCAAGCCTTGGCTGAACTTTGGAAATCTTGATGCCATAATGCTTTATCCTCCTAGCCATTATCCTACTGCAATAATTCTTGCTAGGAAGAACGCCCATGTCGTGGCGATTCCACCCAGAAGGTAATGAGCTACTCCTACAGCACGTCCTTGAACAATACTCAAGGCTCTTGGCTGGATAGCAGGAGCAACTTTTAATTTATTATGGGCCCAAACAATAGATTCAATAAGTTCTTGCCAATATCCACGGCCACTAAATAGGAACATTAAACTAAAGGCCCAAACGAAATGAGCACCTAAGAATAAAAGACCATATGCAGATAATGAAGAACCGTAAGATTGGATTACTTGAGAAGCTTGTGCCCATAGAAAGTCACGGAGCCACCCGTTAATTGTAACGGAACTCTGCGCAAAGTTTCCTCCTGTAATATGAGTTACCACTCCCTGATCACTTATACTACCCCAAACATCGGACTGCATTTTCCAGCTAAAATGAAATATTACTACCGAAATTGCATTGTACATCCAGAATAACCCTAAGAAGACATGATCCCAGGCAGATACTTGACATGTTCCTCCTCTACCAGGCCCATCGCAAGGAAAACGAAAACCAAGATTCGCTTTATCGGGTATTAAACGAGAACTGCGAGCAAATAAAACACCTTTAAGTAATATTAATACAGTCACATGGATAGTAAATGCATGAATATGGTGCACTAAAAAATCCGCAGTTCCTAATGGAATAGGTAACAAAGCCACTTTGGCACCTACTGCTATCAAATCACCACCTCCCCAGGTTAAGCTGGTGCTTGCTGTTGCATCAGGAGCTGTCAAACTGGGTGCTAAAGCATGAGTGTTTTGTATCCATTGAGCAAAGATAGGTTGTAATTGGATAGCAGTATCTGAAAACATATCTTTAGGGCGTCCTAAAGCACTCATAGTATCATTATGAATATATAGACCAAAACTATGGAAACCTAAGAAAATACATACCCAGTTGAGATGTGATACAATTGCATCACGATGTCTCAGAACACGGTCTAAAAGATTGTTGTATTGAGTAGTCGGATCATAGTCTCTTACCATAAAAATAGCTGCATGTGCAGCAGCGCCAACTATGAGAAATCCACCAATCCACATATGGTGCGTGAACAGAGATAGTTGGGTACCATAGTCAGTAGCTAGATATGGATAGGGAGGCATAGAATACATATGATGAGCTACGACAATAGTTAAAGATCCTAACATAGCTAGGTTAAGAGCTAATTGAGCATGCCATGAAGTAGTTAAGATCTCGTAAAGACCTCTATGTCCTTCCCCTGTAAATGGACCTTTATGAGCTTCCAAAATATCCTTGAGGTTATGACCAATAACCCAATTGGTTTTATACATATGACCAGCGATTAGAAAAAGAACTGCAATAGCTAAATGGTGGTGTGCAGTATCGGTCAGCCACAGACCCCCCGTTACTGGGTTCAGTCCTCCACGAAAAGTCAAAAATTCTGAATATTTCGACCAATTCAGAGTGAAAAATGGGGTCAATCCCTCAGCGAAACTGGGATAAAGTTGAGCTAAAAGCTCACGATTTAAAATAAATTCATGAGGAAGTGGTATCTCTTTAGGGTCCACTCCAGCATCTAAGAGTTGATTAATAGGTAAAGAAACGTGTATTTGGTGTCCTGCCCAAGATAGAGATCCAAGTCCTAGTAACCCTGCTAAATGGTGGTTCAACATGGATTCTACATCTTGGAACCAAGCCAATTTTGGAGCAGCTTTGTGATAATGGAACCAACCAGCAAAAAGCATTAACGCTGCAAAGATTAATGCACCAATTGCGGTGCAGTAAAGTTGCAATTCACTAGTTATTCCGGATGCTCGCCAAAGCTGGAAGAGACCAGAGGTGATTTGTATTCCTCGAAAACCTCCACCCACATCTCCATTCAAAATTTCTTGGCCTACTATTGGCCAAACTACCTGAGCACTGGGTTTAATGTGAGTAGGATCGCCTAGCCATGCTTCATAATTGGAGAAACGAGCGCCGTGAAAGTACATCCCACTTAGCCAAATAAATATGATGGCTAATTGACCAAAATGAGCACTAAATACTTTGCGAGAGATCTCTTCCAAATCATTAGTATGGCTATCAAAATCGTGAGCATCAGCATGTAGGTTCCAGATCCAGGTGGTAGTATTGGGTCCCTTAGCTAGTGTCTTTGAGAAATGACCGGGTTTAGCCCATTTTTCAAAAGAGGTTTTAACAGGATCCCTCTCCACTACGATCTTTACTTCTTCCGGTGAACGAATGGTCATTGAGTTCTCCTCTTTCCAGACGAGACATGAGAAAAAACCCGCCGAATTTTTGAAAAAAAAAAAAAAAAAAAATATATATATATATTCTATATATTCTAAACTCGTCCCTCTCTTTATTTGCCAGTTTAGAACTGGAGCGACTATGATACGGAAGTCGCTTTGAGGCAGGTGTTCAAATTTATTATGACATATCTGATAGGTGCTTAATGGACCGTTACGAGATATAAAACTTTTCCGCCCAGTGGTAAAAAAGATATATCAATATGATACAATCCTTATCTTCATATCCAGATTTATTTATCCATATCTCTGGACCCATATGTTACAGATCACTTTTATGATTCAAAAGAACTTTGAATTGATGAATATTAATGAATCTTTCATAAATTCTATTTCTGGACGGGATTTACTCATAAAAAGATTTTTTGAACAATCTATAGAAAGATTTTCTTTTTATATTTTCTATTTTTTGATAATGACAATGCAATAAGAGAAGCTAATTCGCTCGAATAGTATGATAAATTTCAGAATCTTGACAATTTCGCAGTATAGTAGTGGGGAGATTTTCATTCTCCAAAACGTCCTGTAATCTTTAACCGATTTTGTGCTTCGATATAATTGCTTGGAGCAAGCGCTATAGCTTGTTTCCAATATTCAGCAGCTTGATCAAACCAAGCTTCCGCAATTTCAGGATCTCCCTGTTGAATGGCCTGTTCTCCTCGGTCGGGATAGATCAACTTCTCAAAGTTTTCTTCCCTTAGAACCGTACTTGAGAGTTTCCTACCTCATACGGCTCAATTAACTATTCTTTAGTCCTTTACCCCAAACTTTCAAAATAGGATAAATACGTTCAGCTTAACCGAAAGAACAGAATGGGTCAATGACAGAGTTTCAAACTTCACTTTCGATAAATGATCAGGTTTTATCTTTTCTCCCACCCTAAAAAGATGAAGTATTAGAAATAAAGAGATCTACTTCAGATTATCCAGATAAAAATCTTTTTAAGAGGTAACTATCTATGTTCTGTATAGAAATTTTGAATAATACTTTCCTACCAGGAAAGTACTTCACGTCTTTAGGATCTGATGCTACACCGCTGCTCAATAACCTAGTAAATCAACTCTATTACATTACATAAATAAATTCCTTATTTTTGCCCATGAGCAGATTTGATCGTATCAGCCCGAACTTTCAATAATTGATCTTTATGGTGCTTTCTTCCATCAATTGAATTGATTTTTTTATCCATAGACTATCCAGGCTATATTTACCCATTCATATTTGGGCTCCTATGAGGGATATTCTTTTGACTACAGCTGATAAAAAACCGTTGTTTTGGACGGTGCATATGTAGAAAGCCTCTTTTTTTTTTTCGTACTAGACGATTCATTCTATAGTACAGATAGCCGCACGTAATGACAGATCAAGGCCCGTATTATTAAGAGCTTGTGGTAAAGACGGGTTTCGTTTAATGCTTGGAAATAATATTCTAAAGCCTTAGTATGTTTCCCCATTACTTGTGTGGATAAGACCCTATATTATATAATATATAACTTCGGTCATAGGGGTCAATTTCCGTCGCATGGCTTCATAATAATTTTGTAAAGCTTCCGCATATTCCCCTTCGGATTGAGCTGACATTCGTTACGGTCGTTCATTCAATTGAAATGATCTCCGCTTCAAAACCGTACATGAGAATTTCACCTCATACGGCTCCTCCTAAGTAATCAATTCAATTGACAAGAAAAAAAGATTTTCCTTATGATATGAATTAAACAGGAACTAGTGTATTTCCAATGAATCTCTAGCTATCCTTCTTGCAAAGATTTTTTTTTCTAAATAACCAAGTATTTTAGTTTAGCACTAAAAACATAACCTCTACAATTTCTTTGTCCTTAACGCACTGTCTTTTACGGAATTATTCACTTCAACAGTCTCCGATGGTTCTAGCGGTATCCGAAGTACAAACGAGATGGATGTTTGTTGCCTCAACCATTCTAACTAGCCCTTCATAAAAAGGTCATATTATAACGAAGCATTTGTGTTGTCGATTTTAACGCGTAGTGCTTTTTCCCCTATGCACACCTATCATATAGATTTGATCATTAACATCTATGTAATAGATATAACCTTTCGCTCAATACTAGAATCTCAGAAGATCAAAGCATCTAAGGCTGCATAAATCGGGGATACACGACAGAAAGAATTGTTCTATTTCTAAAACTCACCTTCACTAAGCGTAAGTTTTAACTTAATAAATATCCCGCCATTCTACGAAACGAGAAAAAGTAGAAAGAACAAAAAATCAAATCACACCATCTCTGTAATAGGTAATGCCTTTTTCTCCCCTGAAGCCATTGGGATTATCTGCAATAATATATCCGCTACAATTGTGAAAGTCTTGTCGATAAAATTGTCATTTCTCTGAGATCTAGGCATAGTTAATTAATAAATTTGATAATTTCTTTCATTCCCCATACGGAAATGATTCCATGAACAAAATTATTTTCCAATGCACAATAGCATAATAAATCAATTTCCTTATGATCGCAAATATGTAAACTGAATAAAGAAAAATTGGGAATATTTGAAAGAGTTCATTAAATTGATTGATGAACAATCAAAAAAAAATTTGAGAAAATGTTTATATCTATATAATGCGAATCTAAGAAGTTTCGCGCTCGTTTGCTCATGACCCCAACGATAAAACGAGTAAGTAAACGGCAAATTGGTGAACATAAAATGAGAAAATGATGGTTGTGTTTGTGCATACTTATTTTATTCTAAAACATAGAATTTATTGAGTATATAAGAATATAGTCATTATGATAGAATTTGTATCATTATGGTACAATTTGTACCATTAATTCTTACCGACCCGAAGAATTATTCTTAATATATAGGATCATTATGGATCAATAGATCTGGCTTAATTTCACAATTGGATCGGCAATAAAAACCCGAATAATCTAACAATAATAGGATTAGATCGATGAAAATGAAAATCTCTGAAATAAGAAGAAAATAAGTTTGGTAAAATACTCTTTTGTCTTTATTCATAAATACTTGACTTATGCAAAAGTCAAGTATCACTTTAATAATTTAGAAAAGACTTGTTGTTTTCATTTTGTTGACAAATAAAGGATCGTGTAGGAAAGATGGCTGAGCGGTTCAAGGCGTAGCATTGGAACTGCTATGTAGACTTCTGTTTACCGAGGGTTCGAATCCCTCTCTTTCCGTATATTCGTATTCTTTTTTTGCATCGTTTTCTCATGAATCTAAACCCAATAGCATGTTTCATTTTCCCCACAATCTCCTTCCATTTCGGAATAGAGAAAATCAAAAATATTTGAATAATATTGACAATGACATTGTCATGTAACATACAGAGGGACAGATGTGCAGAAATCCCTTTCTTTTCATTCCCTTTCAATTGGGAATAATTTAAACTCGACGGGAATAGTATTCTACGACCAATAATTCATTAATCTTCAAACCGATACGCTTATTATCTATATTTTTTTTGACTAATCCACTATATTGTGACTTTTGTTTAATCGATTTAAATGGGGTGGCACCCTCATTTTATCCTTCTGAAAATATCTATATTTTTATTAATTAAATTTCTCAATCCCTGTTTTTCTTTTATAGAGATTAAATCTTGGGGTTTGCAACGATAACTTGGTATATCTACTATACGACCATTGACCAGGATATGCCTATGGTTGACTAATTGTCTGGCTTCAGGAATAGTAAGCGCCATACCCATCGAAAAAGGATATTATCCAAGCGCCTTTCAAGTAATTGTAATAGAACCTGACCTGTTGATCCCTTGGCTCTTCTAGCAATACGAACATATTGAAGTAATTGGCGCTCTGGAAGTCCGTAATGAAAACGTAATCTTTGTTTTTCTTTTAGACGTACAGGATATTTAGAAGGTTTAAGAGGTTTAGAATGTTTTTTTTTAATAGGCTTTTGATTCTGTTGGGTGTTTTCTTACTTAGTCCTGGTAAAGTTTTGAGACGCGTTTATTATTTTTAAACGAGGTCCGCGATAACGGGACATAAAAAACTCCTTATTTCAAGAAATGAACAAATAATGTTGGAAAGAGGAATAATATAAACAGCACGAATATTGGAATGATTTATAGAGAAACAAATTATCTTCAATTTTGAAAATATTGTAGAGAGAAAAAAAGATATGTTTCAATCATTGATTTCGTTTCTAGTTGAAACGAATCATGCTACGACAGACCCGGCGGACCGACGATCCGAAAAGGAAGAGTCTTTTCTTATTCATAGATTTTAACAATCTATGGTTGATAATGGTAAGAAATGAAAAGAATAAAAACGAGCCAGCTATCGGGATCGAACCGATGACCATCGCATTACAAGTGCGACGCTCTCACCTCTGAGCTAAGCAGGCTCATATGCATGCAGTATGCAGTCACATACTTATTGGCTGAAATTAAAAGATCTCTTCGAAATCGCTCGAATTATAGCGAATCGAATTATAATAATGCAATTCAGATTAAAATGAAACATTGCGTCAATTTATATGAATTGATTATTATAAAACAATAATGGGGCGTGGCCAAGCGGTAAGGCAGCAGGTTTTGGTCCTGTTATTTCGAAGGTTCGAATCCTTCCGTCCCAGGTGGAACAGTATTATTGGAAATAAAAAAAAAAAGACTCTATTTATAGAACGGAAATATGATTTCAATAAGATCTAAATAAAGAAAGGGATATTTTGCGGTATAGGATGGGAATACAGATACAACATTACATCAAAAATGCAGAAAGAATATAATGCTCATGCAAATGCAATAATTGATGGGATATTATGATTTCGTTCTACAATAAGGGGATATGGCGGAATCGGTAGACGCTACGGACTTAAATTTTTGAGCCTTGGTATGGAAACTTACCAAGTGATAGCATCCAAATCCAGGGAACCCTGGGATATTTTGAATGGGCAATCCTGAGCCAAATCCGATTTCTAGAGGACAATAGTTTCCTTTCCGAGAAAGGGATAGGTGCAGAGACTCAACGGAAGCTATTCTAACGAATCAACATAATTTGGATTGGATACAATCCATTATTTACATAATGTCTTTTGTATTTTATTGAACGCTTGAAAAAGCGTTATATATCACCAATAAACAAAAATAACGATTAGAGTTCTAGGTTTGTTTTGAAAGAATATGCCTAGCTTCAAATTGATTGAAATTGAAGGATTTTTCATTCCATTTTTGTTAATTGGACGAGGATAAAGATAGAGTCCAATTCTACATGTCAATGTCAACAACAATGAAAATTGGAGTAGGAGGAAAATCCGTTGGTTTTATAGATCGTGAGGGTTCGAGTCCCTCTATCCCCAGGTTATCTGTTTTATTTTCGATTTGTTAGATATGTTCTTAAGAACATAAGAAGTTATCATTATATGATAAATTTGTGTCTGCTTCTCTTATATATACATCTGTGTATATAACTGTATATAACATATAATAATAATATATATATAATATATATATATACTATATATATATTATTATGTTTTTATTTGTATCGTTGTTTTTACTCATTCAAATGCTGTCTTTTACCTTTTTTGTTTTTAGTTGACAGGAGTTTGGTTACTGTGCTAGTATGATGCCCACAGGGGAACAGCCGGATAGCTCAGTTGGTAGAGCAGAGGACTGAAAATCCTTGTGTCACCAGTTCAAATCTGGTTCCTGGCATATATATTAATATACTTAATATACTTTTATAAGTATGAAAAAGGATAGTAGACCTTAATAATATAATGATTAGAAAATAACTAATAATAATATTGATGATTTACGAATAAATAATCATCAGTGATTCTATGTTATTGAATCCATAGGGAGTTGGTCCAAGTTATTTCAAAGGGGATAAAAAAACGACTTGAAATAACTCGAACTAGAGAGCAATTTTCTCTTATTTCATTCGTATTAATATCTTCTCGTAAAAAAAAAAAGAACTAGGCCTATTCGATAGTTTCCAATTCCTTTGGAAGATTCAAAAAAAATGATTACGATTAATAGAAAGATTGAGAAAAAATAGCTTCTACCTTAGCATTATATAAAAATAGAACTAGATCGGGGTAAAGACCAATACCTATGATTGGTAGAAAGAGACAGATCAAAATAAAAAGTTCGCGTGGTCCCGAATCTTTAAAATAAGGATCGGGACATTCAAAACCTTATATCCATAGAACATTCGACGTACATAGATAACAAATAAATGGGAGTTAATATCATTCCAATTGCCGCTATTGCAGTAATAATGATCCGAAAGGTCGAAGAATAATTATGATTAGTAATTATACCCAAAAATATCATAAATTCTGCTACAAAACCACTCATTCCTGGCAATGCAAGAGAAGCCATTGAAAAGCTACTGAACATAGTAAAGATTTTAGGAATTGGTATAGCGATTCCTCCCATTTCATCAAGAAAAAGAGTACGTATCCTATCATAACTGGTTCCTACCAAGAAAAAAAGTGCAGCACCAATTAATCCATGAGAAATCATTTGCAAAATGGCTCCATTGAGACCTGTATATGTCATGGAACCAATTCCTATAATTACAAAACCCATATGAGATATTGATGAATAGGCTATCCTTCTTTTCAAATTGCGTTGACCCATAGAAGTTAGAGCTGCATAGATAATTTGCACTGCTCCTATTATAATCAACCACGGCGAAAACAAAGAATGAGCATGAGGTAGCAATTCCATATTGATCCGAATCAACCCGTATCCCCCCATTTTCAATAGAACTCCGGCCAAAAGCATACATGTACTATAATGTGCTTCCCCATGAGTATCCGGTAACCAGGTATGGAAAGGGAAGATTGGCAATTTTATTGCATAAGCGATCAAAAACCCTAAATATAAGAGTATTTCAAGTGCGATGGGATAATCTTTTTTAGCTAATAATTCGAAATCGAATGCTGGTCCATGAGATCCATAGAGACCCATACTTAAAGCTCCCATTAAGATAAAAATGGAACCACCCGCAGTATACAAAAGAAATTTTGTGGCTGATAGAGACGTCTTTTTCCCCCCCACATGGATAAAAGTAAGTACACAGGAATTAGTTCCAACTCCCACATGAGAAAGAAAAGTAGAATATCTCGAGAAGCAAATAATCCCAATTGGCCACTGTACATTGCCAACATCAAGAAATACAATAATCGCGGATTTCGAGTAACTGGCCAAGCAGCTAAAGTAGCTAAAGTAGTTACAAATCCCGTTAATAAAATAAGTCCCAATGGAAAATCCATCAATTCCCAGTTTCCAATGAAAATGAATAAGGTTTATCCAGTTATAATCCTCTTCCAATTGGATTAATGAATTATCAAAATGATAATGATAACGGAATATATAGGTCATTAAAAGAAGATCTAATAAGCAAATACCTAGAGTATACCATCGAATCATTTTATTTCCTTTATAGGGAAATAAAGGATTAATAACCCCGCAGATATGGGCAAAATAACAATTATTGTTAACCAAGGTAAATTACTCATAATGAAGAGAAAAGAGACTTTCGATATCAAAACCCATGCTTTCATTTTTGGGTCGAGTATGGGTTTTGATCAGTGAAAGAGGAAAAGGAGAATGAAAAATATATATGGGATGATCTAACTATTTTTCTTTTTTGATGGATCAGTAAGCTAGACCCATACTGCGCGTTGTTTCATGCCATAAATAAACACGTACACTTAAGAAATCCGTTGGGACAAGCCGATTCACACCTCTTACAACCTACGCAGTCTTCTGTTCTTGGAGCAGAAGCAATTTGCTTAGCTTTACATCCTTCCCAAGGTATCATTTCTAATACATCTGTGGGACACGCTCGTACACACTGGGTACAACCAATACATGTATCATAAATTTTGACTGAATGTGCCATTGAATCTAAGAACTCTATAAAAACTGTTTCATTGAATAAGATTTTTTAATATATGGCCAATGACGATATATTATGAATATCAAGCAAATCAATAATTGTATTATCGGTGATATAATGAATAGATTCGGATTCTATCTGTTTGATTTATAAAACAGACAGATTTGACCGAATCTGGTCTAATCGTGTTAAACAGATCATTTGAATAATGAGTTAAATATGAATTATGCTCTTGATTGATCGTAATACTTATTTGAAATCTCTAGAAAATAAAAGATCTAGATCTATTTTTAGAGAGACAAGCCTAGTATCCATTTGAATAGTAATAGGTATACAAATTTCTCGATCTCTATTACCATTTTGACAAATTAAATTGATCGATACGAGTTGATTTTCTGTTACGATATATTGCCAAAACAATAGCTAATCCAATAGCTGCTTCAGCAGCAGCAATAGCTATAACAAAGATCGAAAAGATATCCCCCTTTACTTGTCTACTATCAAAAAATCTGAGAATGTTACTAGGTTTAAATTAACCGCATTGAGTATTAGCTCAAGACACATAAGTGCTTTAACCATGTTTCGACTTCTTACTAGTCCATAAATACCGATAGAGAATAAATAAGCACCTAAAATAAGCGCATGTTCGAGCATAATAGAGGAACTCCTCATACCTTGATCTCTTCAGATACAAACAAAAGTGATAGTTTCTAATTTACCATTATCGAAAGAAAAAAAAATGATACGATGTCGCACGAGAGCTTTCATTTTCAAACTGTTTCTTCTCGACGAGCTATAGTAATGGCTCCTATAAGAGCAACTAGAAGAATTAGAGAAATAAGTTCGAATGGAAGGAAAAAATCAGTGGATAAATGAGCCCCAATACGTTGAATATTGCTTGTTAAATCTCGTTCTAACATTTGATCTGATTTTTGAGTCAGAGATATTCCGAACCATGATATGTTCAAGATAATAGTAATTAACGAACAAAAAAGACTTGTACAAACTATTGAAGTAATGCTATCTCCGACAGTCCAGGGAGGGGCATATTGGGATATTTTGGATTATTCATCAACATCACGGCAAATAGAATCAAAATATTAACAGCTCCTATGTAGATCAGGATTTGTGCAACAGCTACGAAATCCGCATTCAGTATAATATAGAAAAAAGAGATACAAATTAGAACTAACCCCAATGAAAGAGCGGAATAAATTATATTAGTAATTAATACTACTCCTATACCTCCTAATATAAGACTTAGCGTTAGAGGAGCCAACAAAAGAATATCATATATCGATTCAGATCGATTCATTATGTGTACAATAAGTTTGAATATTATTTCCTCCCATTCACTAAATAAAAAGTTACCCTATTTACCTATATGCTATACTGGATTTGTAATTTCATTTGATATGGGCACTGATTAATTAATCTATAGATCAATAATAGATTCCGATCAATCACACATGTGACATTATTAATGGAATGTCAATAGAATTATTCATTAATTACTGATTTGTCAAAAAAAAAGATTTTGTTTATTAGATACTCTTTGATCGCAGCGCAATCTGAATAATCGTAGAAATTATTGAATCATAAAATTTGTCCGTAGTTTCTTCAGACATACTAGTTAATATGTTATGTTGAGCTCGGAATTGTTTGAATTGTTAAATCTTCAACAACGGATATTGTAAACGTCCTAAAGCAATATGATCATAATTTAATTCATGACGATCATAGGTCGAAAGTTCATATTCTTCAGTCATCGCTAGACAATTTGTGGGGCAATATTCGACACAATTTCCACAAAAGATACAAATTCCAAAATCAATACTATAATTTTCCAATCGTTTTTTCCCCATATCTATTCCGACTTTCCAATCCACAACAGGTAGATTGATCGGGCATACACGGACGCATACTTCACAAGCATTACATTTATCAAATTCAAAGTGGATCCTCCCGCGAAATCGTTCTGATGGGATCCATTTTTCATAGGGATATTGAATAGTAATAGGTAAACGATTCATGTGATATAAGGTAACAAAAAAAACCTTGCCCAATGTATCTCGCAGCCTGTATTGCTTGTTCACTATAATTCATAAACCCAGTTACCATGGAGAACATGTGTAAAATCTCCTTGAATAATCATTTCATAGAAATTTCTTTCTCTTCATAGATTTGATCTATCAAATTTGGATATATTGCAAAATTGATAAAAACCTCTTCACGAAGAAGAAAAGAGAGGTTAGTTACAATAAAATAAGTTGGAAAGAGGCTGTTAGTAACAGATTACCCAAAGCAATAGGTAAAAGAAATTTCCACCCAAGATCCAATAATTGGTCCATTCTTATCCTAGGCAAGGTCCATCTTGCCGTGATAGAAATAAATAAGAACAGATAGGCTTTAGCTAATATAATTAGGATCCCGATTGTTATATTAACGACCCCGCTAATTCCAGAAATAGAATCCCATTCAAAATGTTCCAGAATGGGTATGAATGGAATTGATAAGTTCCATCCGCCCAAGTAAAGAACTGTCACAAAGAATGAAGAAGCTAATAGATTTAGGTAAGAAGCAACGTAAAATAAACCAAATTTGATACCCGAATATTCAGTTTGATAACCCGCTACCAATTCTTCTTCCGCTTCGGGTAAATCAAAGGGCAATCTTTCACATTCTGCCAGAGATGAGATGAAAAAAGCTAAAAACCCTATAGGTTGACGCACAAATTCCATCCTAAAAAACCATATCTGCACTGTGCTTCAACTATATCAATTGTACTTGAACTATTGGATAATTATAGTCGACAGAAACATCACTGTTTTCATCTCTATTCCAAAACCGTACGTGAAACTTTCACTTCATACGGCTTCTCAATGGTCATTAAGAATAAAGAAAAAAAAGCACCAGATCATAAATTGAACCAATGAGATTCCGTCTGCTACAAATAATAGGAGCTTTTGAACCTATCTTAACCTTCAGTATTTTTTTGCCAGAGAAAGAAAACTGTGTAAAGGATTACTTCGTTCTGGATAGCCATTTTTGATTTAAGTAGATAGAAACATATTGTAGATCGGGGTTTTGGGGAAGTACCACTTGATCATCCCTACCAATGTCAAGTCCCTATTGTTATCCCATTTCTATGGAAATATCTTTGGTCTAGATATCAGTTTCTTTTTTTCACTAATCTTTTTTATATCTTGGTGTTTCTCACCATCTACCTTTGCTTGATTTTTAGTATATATGACAGTAACTTCATACTTTTCTTTTGTCCTTTGCCTCCCCGCTATTGGGCCCCGATGACTAATATATGAGCTGGGGTACACAGTTTTCACTGATTGTGCATGCTCTCACTCTTGTACATGGGGGATGGGACTTAATCATCTTACTGCAAGATTTGTAAACTGTTTGATCTCACCCATATGACTATCTAGTTTTTTGATCGGAATATTCATCCCATTCACTTCTGTTTTTCCCTTTTTTAGTTATTAATAAAAAGAGGGAAAAATGAATCTCATATTCCAACGAATCACACGTAGAGATATAGATAACACACATAAAGCTAAAGGAATTTCATAACTAATAGCTTGAGCAGCAGCTCGGAGACCACCTAAAAAGAATATTTATTATTGGATCCATATCCTGCTATAAGCAGTCCAAGGGGAGCAATACTTGAAATTGCAATCCAAAAGAAAACGCCTATACTAAGATCAATTAAAACAATGTGGCGACCAAAGGGAATTACTAAATAGCCTAAAAAAATAGGTATCACTACTACTGCTGGACCAATACTAAATAACCAAATATCCCCCCTAGATGGGATAATATCCTCTTTTAGCAGTAGTTTTATTCCATCCGTCAAAGCTTGAATAATTCCAAAGGACCGGCGTATTCAGGTCCAATGCGTTGTTGTATTCCCGCAGATATTTTTCTTTCGAGCCATACAATAACTAATACTCCTATCGTAATTCCCAATAGAAGGATAATTATGTCAATTAGAATCCATATAAAACTATATATTTCTTTTGAAAATCCCAATCGAGAAAATAAATTGATAGCTTGTTCTTCGAGATCTGCTATATTAATCACCATTTTAACGATCAACCTCTCCCATAATGATATCTATACTACCCAAAATCGTCATGATATCGGCTAATTTCATCCTTTTAACCAGTTGAGGAGGAATCTGCAAATTAATAAAACCAGGTGGTCGGATTTTCCATCTCCAGGGAAAAATGTTATCATCTCCTATAAAAAAAATTCCTAATTCCCCCTTGGGAGCTTCTACTCTCACGTAATGTTCTTGTTTTGATAACTCAAAAGTAGGGGAAGGTTTTTTACTAATAAATCGAGATTCAAAATTGTTCCATTGCGAATCTTTTCCCTTATTTAAACGTCGAACCTCTAAATTCTCATAGGGACCTCCCGGAATTATTTCTAGGGCCTGTCTAATTATTTTTATAGATTCTTTCATTTCTCCGATTCGAAGCAAATAACGAGCTAACGAATCTCCTTCTTTTTGCCATTGGATTTCCCAATCCAATTCATCATAACATTCATAATGATCCACTTTACGAAGATCCCATTGGATTCCGGAAGCTCGTAGCATGGGTCCTGATAAACTCCAATCTATTGCTTCTTCTCTACTAATAATGCCTACTCCCTCAACTCGTTTAAAAAGATAGGATTGCATGTAATAAGTCTTTCATATTCTGTCACTTTTGGAAAGAAATAATAGCAAAAATCGAAGCATTTATCTACCCAACCGTAGGGTAAATCTACAGCTACTCCTCCAATACGGAAATAATTATGCATCATTCGCATGCCCGTGGCAGCTTCAAATAAATCATATATCATTTCCCTCTCTCTTAAAATATAAAAGAAAGGAGTCTGCGCACCAATATCAGCCATGAAAGGTCCAAGCCATAACAAATGAGAAGCTATACGACTTAACTCTAGCATAATCATTCTAATATAGCTGGCCCTTTTAGGTATTTGAATATTTTCCAATTTTTCTGGTGCATTAACCGTTATTGCCTCTGTGAACATAGTAGCTAAATAATCCCATCGTGTTACATAGGGGAGATATTGAACAATTGTTCGGTTCTCAGCAATTTTCTCCATACCTCTATGTAAATAACCTAATATAGGTTCACAGTCAATAACATCTTCACCATCTAGAGTAACAATAAGTCGAAGAAACACCATGCATTGATGGATGATGAGGACCCATACTTACCATCATGAGGTCTTTCTCCCTAGCAACCATAATCATAACTCTTCCCCGGTTAAAAAAATCAATGAGAACAAAAGAAAGAATGACTCATTAGGATCCGGAATTTAATAAAACATAATTTCTTCAAATTTCGTTCAAAATTAACGCAGTCCACGAATATCTAATTGATCGATTAAACGTTTGTAACGAAGTCTATCTTTCTTGAACAGATAAATCAGAAGTCGTTTACGTTTACCCACAATTTTCCACAAACCTCTTTGGGACGAGTAGTCTCTTCCGTGCAGGTCCAAATGTTCAGTAAGTTTTTGAATTCGACTGGTTAAATAACATACTTGAGATTCAACAGATCCTCTTTGTTCTCTAGAATCAAAGAGGGACGAACAGACAATTTTTTGATCATAAAAAAAATATTTCCAAGTTCAATATTATTGATTTATTTAGAGTATTTAGAGTAAGAAAAAAGAATGAGATCCATTTCTTTTTGTTCATGGTCTATATATTCCTACGTTTCGATCGAATTAGAATAAAGCTACCATATCAGCAAGATTGAATGTCGGAGTTTATCCGGTATTATTCAAAAGAATGATACACTCTCCTTTTCCATTGGAAAGAAAAAAAGGGATGACGGAATGATTAATAATTCCCGATCTTTAAGATCAAAAAGAAGGGCTGTAGTGGATTATAGAACCGTGTCCCTTGATCTTTCCAAGTACCTCCAAGAGACCCTAGAGATTCCCATTGCTCCTCTCTAGGGTCTTGGAGGGTGTACTATAGTTACACCACTTCCTCTAATTATTCATTATTTTGGGGATCTTCTTCATCCGTTCCTTTGCTAAGGTAGGAAGAAAAACCCTTGGGTTTTTTTCCCATTAGTAGGTCTCTCGGAGGTTCAGTAGGTCTCTCGGTATGTTCCGGGCTTGGTCCTATTATTTTCACCTCATCCTTCTCACCGAAAAAAAACTCTCTTAAAGAAGAATAACTCGTAACATAAGAAAGAGCTTTTCTTGCGTCCGAATTTGCTTTTTTCCTCCAAACCTTGTTACGATGCTGTTTTTTGGATTAGAGGTGCGTTTTTTGGTACAAGCCATAATATTTTTATAGTTCAATTTTATTTAGAAAAAAATATCAAATTTTTGAATATTCTATATTTTTTTTATTTTGTAAACTTCTTATATTATATATCTTTAAATTCAATTCATTTTTATAGTTTAGTTCCATTTTATTTAGAAAAAAAATGATAGAATATTCTATCGTTTTTTTCTTGCATTTTGCAACCTTATTAGAGAATATTTTACTAGTAATAGAAGATCCACGATACAAATTGATAACAATTATCAATTCTTACATACGTATATCGAATTTTGAGTAAATGAAACTATGTCATTTTAAACAGATTCAATTATTTCTCATCTTAAGAATTCCAATTGGTTTAATTTTCTATTCAATTCTATTCTTAATACTACTATTGATCTACAATAGAAAATTTCATAAAATAAGAATGTGTGTGTACATGACTAATAGCTCAGTACCTAGACTGAAAAAGAGTTCCTTCTTGCTCATCTACAAATATTTGATTAGTATCAGTATTGACCGGTGCAAATCTTTGCAGAAAAAAGATGAAAAAAGGTCACAATAAATATGAAATCGATAGGATTGCATCCATATTCTATCGTTCTTGTTTATTATGATCTATCGTTTTTATTTTATTCTCTTCAGGGTCTAGTGGATTGGAAACCAAGAATGTGGAATATCAAAATATTGAGAATAATGATTTAATCTTCCTATGGAATTTATATACCAAATATGCTCGGGTCGTACCTTTCCTTCCGCTTTCCAGCTTCTGTACCAATCGGATTAGGATCCTTTTTTTTTCAGGAGCAACTAAGAGTGTTCGCCGTACATGGGCTCTATTAGCATTTTTCTGTTAAGCGTAGCTATGTTCTTTCTTTCAATTTGTTCTTGCAACAGATTACCGGCGGTCCCATCTATCGGTATTTCTGGTCCTGGGTTATCAATAATAAGTTTTCATTGAGAATTAGGCTATTTGATTGATCCACTTACTTCCATTATGTTAGTTTTAGTTACAACAGTTGGAACCATGGTTATGATCTACAGCGATAATTATATGTCGCATGATAAAACATATGTGAGGTTTTTCGCTTACCTTAATTTTTCAATGCTTCTATGCTGGGGTTAGTTATTAGCCCTAATTTATTACAAATATATTTTTTTTGGGAATTAGTAGGAATGTGCTCCTATTATTGATAGGTTTCTGGTTTACGCGACCCCAGCGCGGCTAATGCTTGTCAAAAAGCATTTATAACTAATCGTGCAGGGGATTTTGGACTCTTATTAGGAATCCTAGGTTTTTATTGGGTAACAGGTAGTTTTGAATTTCAATATTTGTTTGAAAAATTCAACGAATTGACTGCCGTTGATGGGGTTGGTTCGCTCTTTTTTACTTCGTGTGCTTTTCTCTTATTTTTAGGTCCAGTAGCCAAATCTGCACAATTTCCACTTCATGTATGGTTACCTGATGCTATGGAAGGGCCTACTCCTATTTCAGCTCTTATACATCTGCCGCTACTATGGTAGGCAGCAGGAATTTTTCTTGTAGCTCGGTTGTTTCCTCTTTTTAAAGCTCTACCTTTAATAATGTATCTTATCTCTTGGATAGGTGGAATAACAGCTCTATTGGGAGCTACTATGGCTCTCGCTCAAAAAGATCTTAAAAAAAAGGCTTGGCTTATTCTACTATGTCTCAATTAGGTTACATGATGTTAGCTCTAGGGATAGATTCTTATCGAATCGCTCTGTTCCATTTGATTACACATGCTTATTCCAAGGCATTATTGTTCCTAGGATCCGGATCAGTCATCCATTCCATGGAACCCATTGTTGGATATTGCCCCAGTAAAAGTCAGAATATGGCTCTTATGGGTGGTTTGAGGAAATATATGCCAATTACGGGAATCACTTTTCTTTTAGGGACACTTTCTCTTTCTGGTATTCCACCTTTTGCTTGTTTTTGGTCTAAAGACCAAATTCTTAGTGATAGTAAGTTATATTCTCCCATTTTGGGGGAATAACTTGGTTCACAGCAGGATTAACTGCCTTTTACATGTTTCGTAGTATTTACTTACTTTTGAAGGGGACTTCCGCGTCAATTTAGTGAATTCATATAACAACCATATTACATTATATTCGACTTCTATGTGGGGAGAGGAGGAATCCGGGATATCAAATAGAACGAGAGCGGATTCTATGTCGAATCAAATTATAGGAAGCAATAATTCCTTTTCCAAAGAAGCATTCAAATTTCCGAAGGATTGTACAAAAAGAACAGAGGTTTGGTTGTCACTTATCCTTTCTTCCATAAGGGATCTTTTGCATATCCGAAAGAATCGGGCAAGACAATGCTATTTCCTTTAGTTGTATTGGAATATTTACTCTGTTTGTTGGATTGATAGGAGTTCCTTTTTTTCGAAGCGAATGAGTTATGACATATTATCTCATGGTTTACTTCAGCGATGACTCCTTTGATAAGAAACATCCGGAGAATTGGTCCGCATTTTTCATAGACGCAATCCCCTCAGTTGGTATAAGCATTTCTCGGTATATTTATTGCCTGTATTCTACATAGACCTATTTACTTCTTATCAAAGGATGTATATCCTAAAACAAATCCTAATATGAAGATTTTTATGGACCAATCGATTAATATTATATATAATTGGTCTTTTTATCGGGCTTATATAGACATATATTATGACATAATCTTGATTAAAGGTATACGAGGATTAGCTGAAACAAGTCATTCATTTGATCAATGGCAATTGATGGAATCCCAAATGGAGTAGGTTTTTTAGGTCTTTTTGTAGGAGAGGAAATGAGATGCTTAGGAGGGGGACGTATATCTTCCTATATATTTTTTTCTTTATTTTGTATACTAATATCTATATTAATATATTACTATTTATTTTCATAATGAATAATGAAAATTTTCACCATAGAAAACTAGAATGTATATTAAATTGTGCTCTTTATCAGCATTGATGTTTATAACATCATCCTATTTCAATATCGTTCCCTGAATTTCTTTTTTAAGGATAATATTGTTAATTATTATTAATTCATTTATTTGATTTCATCAACTCGTTTACATAAAACAAAATAGATATAGAGATACAAAAATGAAAGATTATGGAAAAATTGATTGAAATGCTTGCTTAAAAGGAAAGACCAATAGTAAATCATTCATCCGATGAAGGTACGATCGATCGCTGATATGAGGTTTATTTTCATACTTTACCACTTTTGAATAATTCATTGAAAATAGCAGATCGAATAAGATTTCACATATCCTATCAACTAGGATTCAAAGGTTATACAGTCTGCATAGGTAGAAAGATGAAGGGCCAGGACCTTCTCTTGATCGAAATCGAAATCAATTCTCTCGAATTGATGAATATATTTTCAGAAAACTACTAGTAACAAATTACCTTAGCTCGCTCATAATTTGAAATAAATGAGCGAGCTGGCCCTGGGTTTTAGATTATTCCCAATCTACACAGGGATGTTGGTAACATTGCTGGGATAAATTATCAATGAAATGAAAATGAATAGTTGAAAAAGAATGTGTCGGAGCGAAGAGAGGTTACTCCAATTCAGCTCTAGAAATTGGGCAGTTTTTTCGCTCTTTTTATAGTCCGATCCACAATATCTTATTCATAATTTGGAACCAAGTGCTGAAAAGAACTCTCCTCAAATAGGATTCGAACCTACGACCAATCGGTTAACAGCCGACCGCTCTACCACTGAGCTATGAGGAATAACGAAGGTATGAAGTCTCAATTATATATACCTTA
>BSBK01014396.1:10000-77798 GCA_027943335.1 Chamaecyparis obtusa | reverse complement strand
TGAAATATCTATGCCTTTACTGAGATGTAAAGACCAGTGATTATAAGAACTCAGAGCAAATGGATGTAATCTAAAACTCCTCTCAAGACTTCTCCCCCACAAGACTGTCCTTCATAAAAAACATTTACTTAATGACTGATAATTTTTCTGGCTTTACAGTCAATCCTCTAAACATTTGCTACTCTGATTTTCTATGCATGCATATTCAAAGTTTATTTATCTCCCTAAATTTACACACTGTACCTTCACAAAATTACTACACCCGTAGTCACCTTGTGGTTATGTCTATGATATCTATACTGCAGTGGTCACCACTTTTGCTGTTCAAGAATACCAGCGTTTTAAATCTGGTCTCGATGTTGATGCATGTGGTTGTAATCCTATTCAAAGCTTTTCAAAAATGAGCTTGCAGCTCACTCTTCACCTAACCAGCTATTCGAGCTTCCCCCTGCCTATACACCACAACCCGTGAATCCCTTTTAGATATATCTGCTTAACTTCTAATGCGCCTGTACTCACGTTTGCTTCTGTACTCAAAATTTTTATGCTTAGTCTGCTAAGCTGTTAACACCATCATCCTTAGCTGCATCTCTACATATACGAGAATATACAAAAACAATTTTTATTTACTGGTCTCCTAACCAAGTATCCCGTATTCACCGGTCGCACTTTTTATTCACCCAAACTCACATGCTCTCTGTTGCCAGGTTCAACACTACCTTTTTTTGCCTGCAATTTTACAAATGAATTAACTGCTCGGGTCTTCACACCAAATTCTCATACATTCACTAATGCATGCATCCCTGTCCCATTTTTTTGCTCATGCGTTTCAAAAAATAGTTACTTCCTCCTCTAGTTACTCACCAAATAAATGGGACTTCACGTTTTGTTTTTACAGAACCGCAATATCCTTGCTCAGTTTTTTTAGGAAAAGATTGCAGTTGTCAAAGAATAGTTTGAAACCGGCTCACACACTCAAAACAACATCTACAATTTTTTTCTTTTTCCATTTCAATGAATGCGCCTGATTCTTTAAACTTCCCATGATTTCTCAAAAACCAGTGCCACTATTTTTAATGACTGCTGACCACCCGGAATCTAGAATGATCACTCGTATTTCTTCTTCTGTGTCTTTCTTGACTGACAGACTTCATATCACTCGAAGGTTTTTTTATGTGATTGATTCTCTGAACTTTTAACCGTTGTCACTTGTTTATCAAAAACGTCTTAACATACTTTTTAAGGAGAGCTTTCGATACATAGAAAAAGAACACATAGTATCACAGCAGTTCAATGAATACACCTGACTCAAAACTGTTACCCCCTTTTTAACATGCCAACACATGTGTTGTCATTACATACTAAGGCAGTGATCAAGGACAAATTTAAAACCATAACTGCCCTGAGGTGAAACGTAAGTGACAGTAGGCTGTGTAAGTGACAAAAGTCGCATAAAGAACAAAGACACACTCACCAATAGCTAGGCCAAATGTAAGGAAAAGAACTAGATATACGCAACAAGGAGTCAATGACAAAAACACAACAATCTCTCCCTTTTTATCATTAATGGCAAACTCACTGAACAATTTGCAATAATTGAAGAACTCCCCTTGAGCAAGTGAACCAATTTGAGAATACTGCAAATCTGAAGTCGCTCACCCATAAAACTGAACCAACTCTACCAAATTTGAACAGATCTCCCCCTTAAGCTCTACTCCCCCTTTGTCATCAATGACCACAAAACTGAAAAACAACAATAGTTCAAAAGATATAGCAATGAAGTGCTGAAGATGAACCTTTCATTGAGGTGAAATAACACCAAGTTTGCTTCGAACATATTTGAAGCGATCTCAGGGTAGAGGCTTAGTAAACACATCTGCAATTTTCTCCTGAGAACAAACATAGTTCAACTTAATGATATTATTTGAAAATTGCTCTTTCAGATAGTGATACTTAATTGGAATGTGCTTGGTTCGAGAATGCATCATTGGATTCTTCAAAATATCAATGCAACTTGTGTTATCACAGAAGATACAAATAGGATTAGCAAACTCAAGCTTATAATCATGTAAAGTATTCTTCATCCAAATTACCTGAATACAACAAGAAATTGCTGCAACATATTCAGCCTCAGCGGTGGATAGTGAAGTACAAGACTATTTCTTGCTTAGCCATGAAACCAAACAACCACCTAAGAAGAAAACACACCCACTAGTGCTCTTCTTATCATCCACTGAACCACCCCAATTTGCATATGTATAGGCTATAAGAAGAAAATCAGAACTCTTTGGAAACCCAAGACCAAAATCAACTGTGCCTTTTAGATATTTAAAAATTCTTTTAACTGCTGAAACATGTGTTTCTTTAGGAAAAGCTTGAAATCTAGCAACATATCCCATAGCCTACATAATATCCACTCTAGTGGCTATCACAAACAACAGACTTCCTACCATGGATCTATAAAAAGACTGATCAACAGAGGGAGACACATCCTCATTACTTAACTTGCATCCAGTTTCCATTGGAGTGCTAACTGGATTACAATCTTCCATCTTAAATCTTTTAAGCAACTCCCTAACATACTTAGCTTGGGAAATAAAAATACCTTTAGAAGACTGATTAATTTGTAGCCCAAGAAAATATGTTAACTCACCCATCATAGACATCTCAAACTCATTCTTCATGCACACAACAAATGTCTTGGACATCTTGACATAATCACTTCCAAAAATCAGATCATCAACATAAAAAATAACAATAAGAATATTGTTACCTTCCTCTTTAACGTACAAGTTGCTATCCACATATCCCTTTTTGAAACCCTGCTACTGCAAATAGTTATCCAACCTGTCATACCAAGCTCTAGGAGCTTGTTTGAGTCCATATAAAGCCTTTTTCAGCTTGCAAACATAGTCCACATTTTCTGAAATCAAATCTTCCCATTGTTCAACATAAATCTCTTCAACTAAATCTCCATTTAAGAAAGTAGATTTTACATCCATTTGGAAAAATTTAAAGCCTTTGAAAGAAGCAAATACAAGAAAAAATATGATTGCTTCTAACCTTGCAATCAGTGCAAAGGTTTCACTAAAATCCACACCTTAAATCTGAGAATAACCTTTGCAAAGTAAACGTTCGTTGTTTCATTAAATAATCTTACCATCTTCATTTACCTTGTTCCGGAATACCCATTTTGTACCTATCATGTTCTTGTTGATAGGTCTTGGAATAAGCTCCCAAGTATTGCTCTTTTTTATTTGATCCAACTCCTCTCTCATGGGGGCCACCCAATGTTTATCTACAACTGCTTCTTCAAAACACTTAGGCTCAATCATGGAGATATGTGAGAAATCATCATCCTCAAAATAGTTAACATTTTTTCTAGCATTTCTAGTTTTCTTTTCACCTATAACTTGATCAATATGATGATTCTTTTGCACAAACTTAGAGGGAGTTTTGAAATTAGAGGCATCACGTTCATCTTGAGAAACACTTCCAGAATTATCATGAAGATTTTCAACATCAATAAATGTAGAAGTTGTTTCTTCATGAGTAGATTGTACTTTACCTTTATCACTTTCACCACTCTTGCTACCTGTTCCAACTTGAACATGTGGAGGAAAGGAAGGTACAATAGTACTGGTTTGAGTTTTAGAAGCTACCACAGTGCTGGTTTGGGTATCACCTTCTTCAGGGTTGTCATGGAGAGGGAGAGGATAGGGAGAGGAGAGGTAGATGGAGTAGCAGGGAGAGGGAGAGAGAGGCAGATAGGGAGAGGAGAGGGAAAGGTGAAGAGAGGGAGAGGGAGGGAGAGAGGCAGAAGTATAGGGAAAGGGGGAGGGAGACAGAGACAGAGACAGACAGAGGGAGAGGGAGAGGGAATAGGAGTGAGAGAGGTTGGAGGGAGAGGGAGGGAGAGGGAGATGGAGATGGAGCAAGAGGGAGAGGAAGAGGGAGAGGAGAGGGAGGGTGAGGGAGAGGGGGGAAGGGAGAGGGGGAGGAGAGTGAGAGGAGAGAGAGGGGAGAGTGAGGGAGTGGGAGAGAGAGGGAGAGGGAGAGGGAGAGGGAGAGAGAGGAATTAGGAGGGAAAGAGATAGAGGGGGAGAGTGGGAGAGAGAGGGTGGGAGAGAGGGGAAATGAGAGGGAGGGGGAAAGAGGGGAGGGAGAGGAGGAGAGAGAGGGAGAGAGGGGGAGAGATAGAGTGAGAGAGGGGGTGGGAGAGAGTGAGAGAGGGGGGTGGTAGAGAGAGGGGCAGGGAGAGAAAGTGGGAGAGGGAGAAGGAGAGGGAGGGAGCGGGGAGGGAGGGAGAGGGAGAGGGAGAGATAGAGAGAGGCGGAGCGAGAGGGAGAAAGGGAAAGGGGGGAAGGGAGAGGGAGAGGTGAGGGAGAGGAAGGGAGGGAGGGGGAGGGACAGCCAAGATCGAGGGTGGGGGGAGCGAGAGGTGAGAGGGAGGGAGGGGGAGCGGGAGAGGAAGGGAGAGAGGGAGAGGGAGAGGGAGAGGGAGAGGGAGGTAGAGAGAGGGAGGGAGGGAGAGAGGGAGAGGGGGAGAGGGAGAGGAATGGAGAGAGGGAGGAGAGGAGGGTGAGGGAGGGTGAGAGAAGAAGGGAGAGAGGGAGAGGGAGAGGGAAAGGGAGAGGAGGGTGAGGGAGGGCAAGAGGGAGGGAGGGGGGAGTGTGAGGGAGGGAGGGAGAGAGGGAGAGGAAGGGAGAGGGAAAGGGAGAGGGAGAGAGATAAGGATAGGAAGAGGAAGAAGGAGAGGAAGGGGGAGAGGGAGGAGGGGTCGGGGGAGTGGGAGAGGGACAGAGGAAGAGGGAGAGGGAGAGGGAGGCAGAGAGAGGGAGGGAGGGAGAGAGGTAAAGGATAGAGGGAGAGGGGGAGAGGGAGAGGAATGGAGAGAGCAAGAAGGAGAGGAGGGTGAGGGAGGGTGAGAGAAGAAGGGAGAGAGGGAGAGGGAGAGGAAGGGAGAGAGGGAGAAGTAGAGCAGGGTGAGGGAGGGAAAGAGGGAGGGAGGGGGGAGTGTGATGGAGGGAGGGAGAGAGGGAGAGGAAGGGAGAGGGAATGGGAGAGGGATAAGGATAGGAAGAGGAAGAGGGAGAGGAAGGGGGAGAGGGAGCAGGAGGGGGATGGAGAGGGAGGGGGAGGGGGAGGGGTATGGGGGGTGAGAGGGAGGGAGGGGGAGTAGGATGGAGAGGAAGTGAGAGGGAGAGGGAGCAAGGGGAGAAAAAGGGAGAGAGGGAGAGGGAGGGTGGGGAGAGGGGAGCGATTGGGGGACAGCGAGAGGAGAAGGAGAGGGAGGGAGGGGAGAGGAAGCATGAGGTAGAGGGAGTGAGAGGGGGGAGATGGATGAATGTGATAGCGGGAGGGAGAGGAGAGGAATGGGGAGAGAGGGAGATGGAAAGGGAGCAGGAGGCAGAGGGAGGGTAGAGGGAGAGGGATAGGAGAGGGAGCAGGAAGGAAAGAGGGAGAGGGAGAGAGGGAAGGAGGGAGGGAGAGGGAGAGGGAGAGGGATAGGAAGGGAGAGGGAAAGGAAGAGGGAGAGGGAGGGAGAGGAAGGGGGACAGATGGAGAGGGAGAGGGAGTGAGGGGAAGAGGGAGAGGGAGAGGAAAGGGGATAGAGGGAGGGAGGGAGGGAGAGGAAGGGAGAGACAGAGAAGGAGAGGAGGGGGAGGGAGAGAGAGAGAGAGAGAGAGAGAGAGAGAGAGAGAGAGAGATAGGAGAGGGAGAAGGAGCAGGAGGGAGAGGGAGATGGAGACGGGGGGACAGGGAGGGTGGGGAGAGGAGAGGGAGAAAGAGGGAGGGAGGGAGAGGGAGCAAGAGGGTGAGAGAGGAAGAGATGGAGTGGGAGAAGAGAGGGAGAGGGAGGGAGGGGGAGGGAGGGAGAGGAGAGAGGGAGTGGGAGAGAAAAGGGGGAGGGTGGGAGGGAGAGGGAGAGGGGGAGGGGGATGGAGGGTGAAAGGGAGGGAGGGGGAGCATGATGGAGCGAGGTGGAGAGGAGAGGGAGAGGGAGCGGGAGCGGGGGGAGTGGGAGGGAGAGAGGGAGAGGGAGGGTGGGGAGAGGGGAGTGATAGGGGGGAGAGGGAGAGTGAGGGAGATGTGGGGGGGGGGGAGAGAGAGAGAGAGAGAGAGAGAGAGAGAGAGAGAGAGAGAGATCCCCTTAGATTTAATTCTTTTGTATTAAAATATTACCATCCCCTTAGATTTAATTATTTCTTCCTGCAACATATCAAGTCTTCAATATGATATTCCAACGAAGCCATAGATATCTACAACCATATTACCTTCTCTAAAGACTTGAATTTAAAAAAAAAAGCTAAAAAGAAGTTTGTTGATATCTCTCACAATCCCTTCAAAAGACTAGTTAATCCTAATCCTACATCAAAAATGAGTTTAGAATCACCTTCTATAGGTAGAACCCTAATCTCAATTGAAAGGGAAATTTAAGACCCCCTAATAGAGTTATCCCTTCAGTTTGATTACTCATGTTTTTCTCAAGGTCACCACTATAGGTTGACACCATCTCACAAAAGCATGTACTTATAACTCCCTCCACTATAACATTGTTGTGGGACTGACTTGTAGTGCCATCAAAATTTATTTTGAAATATCTGCATATAGGGAGGATTCATTTAGTATTTTTCATCCTCAATATTTTTGAACAATTAAACCTAGCATGAGAGCTAGATAAAACTTGATTCCTATCAACTTCACATCATATAGCTAAGTAGGAGGAAAGGAAGGGAAAGGATAGGTAGTAAGTTAAAGATTTTCCATCAGTAGTTTTAGTCGACTTCCCAACTCCACAAAAAATCTTGCAGTTCCTCTCCTTCTAAGTGCTCCAACCAAGATGGGAGGGAACTACTCCCATAATTATCTAATAAGAAGGTTATGAGAAGTCCCCAACCAATTTGTAGCTAATTTTTGAACATCTCCATTCATACCCCAAGGAATTTCAAGCTTCTACAACACTATACTCCACACGGCTTGTGTATAATTATAATGGATTAGCAAGTGAGGGATATTTTCCTCCTAATGTTTCCATAGCATACATCAATTACAAAGTTGAAATCCGTGCTTAATAAGATTATCTTATATGAGTATTTTTTTAATCATATATATCCACCAAAAGAAATTGATTTTGGGAATAAGCTAGGGGTTCCAAACTTTTTGCCAAAATCTAGTGTTGTTGTCTTCCTTTCGAAGTAAATAGTAAATAGTTCTGATAGTTGGATGGGGGATCTCCCCTTCCTCTAGTAGGGCTACCATTTAAGGGGTTTTTCACTCTTCTCCCCCTACATAGTCTTATTATAAGTTTCCATCAATTTAGAAGCCCTTCAATGAAGGGGTACTCATCACTTTCTGTCTCTAGGCCTTCCATGCTAGATTTACCAACTATAGTTATACCCTCCATGGTGGATGTGTATATCTCCATTTCAAAGGTTTTTGTTAGAAGGCTCTAGATTCAACTATCAAATGTATCAGTTTAATATTTTCTTTTTCCATAGACTTTAGCATTTTCATAAACCAACACCTAGGTTTATTTGTGCAACTTGGATTGCATGTTAATAAAATTAGGGAGATTCTTATTAAAAACAACATTCACACAAAGTTAGCAGAAACTAAGATAGATTTTTATTTTCTCACATCATCTATAGAAATATAGCAACCAAATGTGCTTCTATTCGACCTAAAAATTTGCTTATCCCAAAACTCAAGTGGGAGTCTTGATGTGTGAACCTACACTAGCATTATCTTATTTAAGTCTTATGTAGGATCCAAACCTAATTTCAACTTATAGAGTAAGAGGGCACCAGATCGCCCTTTGTAGTAAATTTGAACAAGAAGAGAGCACCAGGCATGGTGCTTATTGTGACACATCCTTTCATCTTCCATTCTAGTGACACCCTTTTTTTCCATATCTATTATCAGTCTAAAGGAAAAGAAACTTCCCAACTAAGTACTTTTTTTATTGAAGAAACAATGTAATCCACCACCAAGTTAGAAAACATGATTGCAATTCCTTGCTTCTTTTGTGAGTTCTCAAGAAGTAAATCACATTTCACATGTTTTTGGTTATCACCAACAAACACATATTCACCCAATGGGTTCAAGAATCTCCTTCTTTGAATGCACATTTTATGAATTTTTGGATTCCTTAACATTGTTGTTGTTTCATCTTGGATTAGATTTAATGAATTTATAGAATGTCCATCTACCATCTAAAATTTAATGGTTAAGCTATTATACATGTCAGAAAGTGAATATTTAGTGAAAAATATTGATTTCAATGTGAAAGTTGGCCAAAAAGTATAACCCAGTATTATGGGATCACCCATTGTATTTTAATTATTTTGATCCACTTTTTCTTTGTTTGTTATTTTCTCTTTCACACTCACTATTTATTATTTATGTGAAGCATGTTTCATTCTTTGACATATCCTAGCTATCTTTTGCATCAAGAGTGAGTTTATATGAGTTTGTATATGTGTCTATCCTAATTGGTTATGTAAAATGTGTTTCTAGTTTTGATACTCATAAACTTTGATTAAAATGAGTTTCAAACAAGTTGCATTCACTAACTTGTATGAAGTGATACTCACTTATAACCTTTATGTCCTCCTCTGTGCTATCATGTGCATGGATGAATACTATGTGTACGAATATTGTAACTTGTGTAGAGTGATAATACATAGGTTGTACTTTATTTTGATGTTTTAGTGTATCATTCTCTGCAAAATTAGTGATAGAGACAATAGTACTGAGTAGAAAAGTGTCCTTACACAACTTGAATTTCTCATCTAACCACCTAGCTCTATGTGTGTGACCTATGTACTCATAAACTAGTTTGTCTTGAAACATCTTCATAAAATCAGCTACGCATATATCCCTTTTCAATAACTCGCACCTCTTTAATTCTTTTCCATCTTTAACAACATATGTCACTAACTTGTATTTTCCAAAAGAAACTAGTTTTTGCCCAATTTTGTGTATGTTATCGAGATGTAAGAATCTATGTAACTTTTGCAAACCACCACATGTAGGACAAAATCCTTTCAAACACATCATCTTATAATAAATGCACTCATCATCTCATATATAGAGTACACTTGAAATGAAGTCTCTCAGTGACTTAGGAGGTGCTTCTAGACCACATTCCTACAAAACATTGTTAGTGTACAAAGCACCACATATGTAGAGATAAATCTCATAATGCATGGAAAAATCAATATGAAACCTACAACATATAGTATGTGCATGATTAATCTTAACATAAAATGGTTTTGTCATCTCAAAAAATCTTTGACTAGTTTTAATCTGAGGAAAGCTTTGAAGAAACCTTTCATAAAATTGTGTTTGTGTCATATCTAAGTAGTGTTTTGGATGTGGCTCACGATTTCTAATTCCAATTCACCTTCTAACAACATCTCTTTGGTTGGGTCAAACCCTTATGTTTTCATGCCAATATTTCTCAATTAATGTTCTTAGTGCACCAACAACATCAAAATTAGTTTTAGTTTAGTTGCATTACTCTCAATTACATCAAAATTATAATCTTGATTAACTTTTTATATTTACACAACTCTTAAGGGGCTTGACCATTATTGAAATAAAACAAGTCATATCTCTAATTTGTGAAAGCCCTACTTTATTTTTTAACATGACTTATTTTGACAATAACAAGAAACTAAGACCTAATGGAACACATTTCATATTGTCACATTAACAATTAACTTGGTTGGGTTTCTCAAACCATGCCACACAATGTAACCTTATCAAAGACTAGGCCGCACAATATAAAAAAAAAATGTATATTCTCCTCATGTGTATGTGTTGTATGTTATATATGTTTGTATGTTATCATATAATAAGAAGACAATATCCAACTAGTACTATTTGATCATACAATTAATTTCCTAGGTCCTTTGGGATATTTAAAAGTTAAACTATAAAAGGTGTTAAAAAAGGGCTAGTAGGAACCAGAGCATTCTAGGCCCTTGTGGTGTTGGCGAACTAGAAACCAAAGAGTCAGTTTTGGTTGGGTAAGTTTTTTCTTTCCTCATACACAACGTGCTAGCCAGTAATTTGATCTATCATCATTCCTCTGTGGTGCAACCAATACAAAAACATGTCATGGCAATAGAAGATCTAAAAGATGGACACAGTTAAGTGAATAATCCATGTCATCATTTATTATAGAGTGTGACAAATAAAGGAGTTAGATAATGTGGAACCCACATATCGACCCACCTACTTGACTCACACTGATCCCAATCACACTGAAGACACCTCAGATAATAACAAGCCAACTCTCATGTCCAAATGGTCCATGTACTAGCATCTAAGCTTCAAAATGAATGAATTTTTTGAGAATCTTTAAAGGTTTGACAATCCAACCTATCTCTTATTGTTCCCAACTCAACCAACCAAAATAATATGTGCTCTGCTGAATCAAGAGTCCCCCTATGTGACAATGTTAAAGTACACCAATCAACAATAGAACGAGCATCAAGGAGTTTTGCACGTAAAATCCTCAATTGCTCCTTAACTAGAGTTGTGTTTACACATGTAACTGCTCCATCATGCTCCCCTTTTCTATGACCGGCCTCAAAAAAACTCCAAATATGAGGTACACCTCTTTCTAGATGCATTATACTTAACCAATAAAACATACAAACATTTTTGAATTGACCTGTGCAGTTATCTGACCAAATGAGATGTCTAGCCATAGAAATATTATTTTCCTGCACCCACTCAAAATAATTCTCAAAGAAATGTTGGACATACTCATGAGAGTGAGATCTATCATCGCTCATATAAAAATGGCACTCTTTGATTATCTTTCGGTCGTCTTCTATACTATCAGGGGAATGTCTATATGTTATGTGCAAAAAAATAGCAATGCGAATAGAATTGTAGTACTGAGCTTGCAACTCATTTTGGGGCTGCAATGTATAGTTCTTTGTAAAGTTAACGACTGATATAATAGTGTCAATTGGGAAAGTGTCCTTACACATCCTGAATTGTGGATCCAACCACTAAGACCTGTGACTATGCCTTGCATACTTGTAAAAAATGATTCTTCTTGAAATCTGAAATAAAATCAGCTACATTGCATTCATTTGTAACCAACATACATCTAGAGCCTTCACCTCCACTTTTCAATGTATATTTAATGGTTTCATATACCCTTTTTTGGATAATTGTCTTTCCAAAATTGTGTTCACAGCCCTCATGAAAATATTCAACAAACTTCACTAGCCCACCACACTTTGAGCACTTATCATTTAAGAAATCTTTTCTATAAAAGAAACATCCATCATCTATGGGACATAAAAAATGATCTAGAAAGTCTCTTGATGATTTTGGAAGAGCACTTGCACCACACTCCTCCGACATTTCACTAGTATGCAAAGTAGAATAAAGGGATCGTAATAGTTCATGGTGCATTGAAAACTCCACATGATATTTGCAACAACAAGTATTTCAAATCTTAAGAGGCACACAAAAAAAGGCTTGAGGGCTTCAAAATCTCTTTGTGATATTTTCAATGTTGGATGTGTCTCACAAATCTTTTGAACAAAATTGTTTGAGTCACCTCCAAATAATGTTTGGGATGCGGGGTGCGGTCTCAAACACTAATTCTCAACTTCAAGACATCCTTCACTTTTGATGACACTCTTGATTTAGATTGCCAAAGTAGATGAATTTGATCCTTCACACCATTGGTAAACTTCTTATCACAATGTGAAAGTCTCCCACCATAAGCCCATGTATCATTATGAAGAGGATCATCAAGTCTTTCTCTTCTTGCAAGTGCTCTATCCACATTTTTACGATTTAGATACAAGTCAACACAAGTTTGTCTCATCAAACGAGTCATTCTCAAATGATGACTTTCTAAGGAGGTTGTATTAACCCTCCTAGTAGATCTCTTATCTTTTCCTTGGTAGTCTTCCCAACAAAATTGAGAGCACTAAAAATATTTCTCACAATAATAGCATTCCTCTCCTTTTTCTTTTTCACACTAATCTTCAATTTGACTAATGTATGTCTCATCTTTTGTATCTTTAACAATTGTAAAAACATTTGACATTTCTCAACCAATATCTTGTGGCTAAAAAAATGATCAAAAAGTTTTGAAACCCATAACCAAATGATTCTTTATGATCTCTTGCCATCGAAATTGCTCATTATGTTCTCATCACTTTTAAGTAACCATTTTGTTTCTCTTGAAGGTCTCAAATTTGAAGTTTATCTTTCTTCTTCCCAAGGGACTTCATTTCTCATATAATTTGGAGATGTGTTATGTTGATTTGGTTTTTGTGCACCATTATTATTGTTAATTCCTTCATATTCAATCAATGGAATTTCATTGTCAATGTCCACACTTCCATTGTTCACATTTAAATATTCATTTTCAAAACCTACATTTTCATCTTCGATCCCTACATTCTCATTTTCAATATTATTGTCATAAATCATTTCAGATTCATGTTATTCTTCAATTGAAACTACATTTAAGGGTGAGCCTATGCCCAAATCTTCATTAATATTTAACATACCTTGTCTCTTGTTCTGATGGGAAATTCTATCCATTTCTCTATACACTTCTATATCTTCATTTGTGAGCTTCCTCTTTCGTTTATGCTTTCAACAACTACTACTCCCCATGGTGAGACCAAGAAGGTGATGCAAAAACTTTTGATAATAGAGAAATTCCACCAAAAATGGTGGAAAAAGTAATTTTTTGTCTTCTACAACTGCAATGATGTGGTATTCTCTACAAAAAATATGGATCTCAGACTAAGGGATCCAGAGAATCAACTTTTGCTTTTTGATGCCAGTAAAACAAATTGGATATCTGAAATCTCTTGCTCAAATTTTGCCTCAATTTTTTTCATTTTTGTATCATCTTAAAATAGAAACACTTCCATCTTGGTAGGTTTAGCTCCCTCATTTAGTGCATTTTTTGATAGATTTTCATTTAAGATGCATCTGCACTTGATTCTTTGTTTCTAGGTGAAATTAGGGTTAGGATCCTAAGGATTCTCCTTGATTTCCTTCTTCATGGATCTATTTTCTAGGTAGGACCTATGTATTGGTCCTCCTAGCCTTCATCACATTTCTTCTAGGTCTCTGTTCCCTTTTCCAACATTCTGTTATATTTTCTAATTTTTGAAGTCTCTGGCCAACCCAAAAACTTCACTGAAACTGTAAGTTGACTGGCCTGAAACCTTAGGAGAGGGTCGAGGTCAACCCTGACCTAGGTCAAGTTCAAGGTCAAGGTTGACCTTAACCTTTATCGAGTTTTGGTTCCCACTTTCAAAATTGGATCATAGCAGGGCCCTAAATTAAAAATGGGCCTCTGGATCCAAATGCGGAAGGATTTTTATTCAAAATTCATTTAATGCATTTCCTCCTTAGTTGGCTATTGTGATTCGACCATAATTTGAGGTGAAACTTGAATTAGGGGCCCTTACATTGTCCTAGGAACCTTGCCTTGAAATCTCTATATAAGCACTCTCTTTTGTCTTGATTTTGATAAGTTATGAGGAGATGACATAATGATGAGATGATGATGCAAAATTGCAAGAGGATGATATAGGAGAACAAGGTATGATGATGCCTTGATGCAAGCAAGAATTTTGTGGACAAGTTATTGTGGACATTTATTTGGAGCAAGAAAGATTCTTTCTTACTTGATCTATCATTTTAAACATTCAAGCATGCTAAAGATACAATCATGGGGTAGCAACTATGGATTGTGAGTTTGGTGGAGTACTTTAGCCTTGGGGGCTTGGTATGATTTTTTTATCATATTCAAATCTATACATTTCTCTTTCATTTAAATTCATGCTAGTTTCAATCTAGAGGATTAGATCTTGGCATTGCACATTCAAAGCTCTTCCTTCGAGCAACACACACATATATTCTATTACATATGGTTATTCGTGGAGGTGGAAATAACCAAAATGAGGGTTTGACTAATGCAAAGACCTATATAGCCACCCCAAAACACCATTTTTAGATATTTATAGTCATTAATTTGGGAGTTGCAGAGAAGATTTGGATACCCTTTTCGACAAACTTTCAGGATTTGTGAACATAATTTCAGTTGGAGTAGTGCAGGTCAAGGTTGACATAAAGGGGCATAATTGCACCCCATATTTGGGTCAAGGTCGACCTGGTTCAGAAAGGAAAAATATTTCTAGGTTTTCTCAGTCTCTATGTTTCTGTTCCAAATCTGGTTGTAGAATTTCCAAAAAAAATAATATAGGCACCAAAAAATAGGTATTTCCAGATCTTCTATGTTATGAGGTATGTATTTCATTTTATCTAATTTCATTATTCTTTGGAAGCATTTCCAGATTTATATTCCTTATCATTAGAATTTTATGTATGTATTAAATATTGGTTTAGGATCTCTTTTATGTGCAAACACACATTGTTCTAAACCCTATCAATATTTTAAACCTAAATAGTTTTGATCTCTCTCTCTCTCTCTCTCAGATATTATTGTTATAATATAAATATTTAATACTAATATTATACTATTATACAATAGAGAAATAAATAATAATAATATAATACTAATTTATATAATACAATACTAATATAAATACTTATATAATACTAATGATATTATCATTTAATATTAATATTAAAAAAAAAAAAAATTATAATATATAAGGGTATGTGCAGGATCATGGTATACCAAACTATGGCCTTAAGTGGCAATGAAAAATCAGAAAATTATGGCTAGTCAACTTGATGTAAAAAGTTGAACATCTTATGAACCTTATGTGAAAAAGTTGTAAGAATAGAATCTGTAGGAAATTGAATGTAGTTTCTAAACTATTAGCACTTGTTTGAAATTTTTTTATGTAATTGTTCTAAATTTTAGATTTTAATGTAGTAGTACAAAAATTTTAGGGAAAAGATAAAAAGTATGAGTATGTCTGACCACCTTTTTTTTAAAGTCAAAGTGGACAAGCCACCACATATATATTTATATTAAAACTGATTCAAAGACTCCTCCGAGAAAGAATCAGAAAGAAAACTTGGATTCCTTGTCATGTACATGCAAAATATAGCTATTTCCATATGATTTACAAAAAGGGTTACAACAAATTCCCTGATCATCCATTCTCAAACATTTTCAACCAAAAATCTATCTTTTAGGGAACATAGATCATGTAAACTTTAGGCATGCAAAAATTTCAATCATCCCTCCACATAGAGAAATCTTCACTCCTCCATAGCCATTGGTGAAGAGGCACGCTGCATGGAATCCCACGCCTTTTCCCAGCCCGCAGGAGGAGCCAAGGGATTCACCGTCACCCAACCATCAAAATCCTTAGAAGAGGAGGCCACAACCATTGCAGAAGGAAGCTCAAAAGAGGGGAGAATCAATGAGAGAGGCACATTGAGATCGGGAACCCGCATGGAATATGTCTGACCACCTTAATCACAATCAAATGATGATATATTTTCCCAAGATTCTAGATATAAGTAGTAGACTCATTCACGGATGTGATGCATATTTTTTTGTAATCTTTTTCCAAATAAATAATTAATTATGAATTTTCTGCTACAACTTTTTCTGAATAAAAAAAATCTTGTGTCTGACCACCTTAACTAATTCTAAACTTTAAAAAATTGAATTTTTTTTCCTTATAGTAGACGAAGCATAGAATGTGATGCATGTTTCAGATTTCAAAAAGGTTAAATGGTTTGAAAGTTATAGTTGTTTTTCAATCAATATGTCAATTACGACTTTAAAGATAACTCAACTGAAAAATAAGTAATAATTACTTACTGAACTTGAAATTTGATAATAATTATATTGATGGAAAGTTGATAATGTCTTTAAGAAACTCTTTTTGTTTCATCAATTTCGGGTGAAAAAATAGTCGTCAGCTACATGGTCAAAATCTCAATATCAAAAATAATCTCCTAAACACGCCTAAAGGGTTGACCATCCACAGTTGGTATTGCCGAAGCAAATACCAAGCCTAATCGAATATTCGATAATATCAGATGTCCAAAAATTTTGGATATCCAATAATATCAAATATCTGAAATTTCCCACCTAGTTCAAAATTTCATTTGGACAAGTTTTTCCAATTTCAAGTTACATATTAAATTGTATTTTTTTAAATTTTAAATTACATATTAAATTGTATTTTTTTTTATGTTAATATTAATTTAGTTGAGTATTTTTTTTAATTTTAAGTTATATATTACAAATTATTATTTTTAATATTAATATTAAATAATAATAGCAAAGCATTTAGAAATGGGAACTCAAAACTAGAATATTTACCTATCTTAATGACCTCCTTAAAAGATTTTGACTGAAGCTTACCCTTTTTCATCATCTTCAATCCCATGATCATCCTTCGTTCAACACAAAAACTCTCTTGACAAATGGAAACTGCCGGACGAATCCTTCTTCACACTTTTGGGGGCATCAGCTTTAGGGTTTCATTGGAGAGTATTAGTATTATAATATAAATTTTTATAATAGCATGTATTATATTATTATTATTTATAACTCTATTACATAATAGTATAATATTAACTTATTAAATATTTATATTATATGTTCAATATTATACCTAAGGGAGAGAGAGAGAGAGAGGAGGGGAAGGGGAGAGAGTAGGAGGGAGAGAGAAGGGGAAGGGGAAGGGGGGGAGAGAGAGAGAGAGAGAGAGAGAGAGAGAGAGAGAGAGAGAGATTTTGGCCAAATTTTGGTAGGATATATCAGATATCCGATTCTTTTTACTAGTGAAAAGTAAAAACAATATTCTCTGGGTCCCTCTAGAGAGGTACATTTTTTGGCAGAATTATGGGAGTCGAGTTGTAGCGAATCGCGTTTTCTCTCTAGTGAAGAAAAAAATCTAATTTTTGGTTGGATTTTCTCTATTACAAAGGTTTTTGCATCACCTTTTTGGTCTAACTATGAGGAGTAGTAGTCGTTGAAATCATAAATAGAAGAGGAGACTTACAAATGAAGATATTGAAGTGTACAAAGAAATGGATAGGGTTGCCCATCGGAATAAGAGACAAGGTATGTTAAATATTAATGAAGATTTTGGCATAGATCCACCTTTGAATGTGGTTTCAAGTGAAGAACATGAATTTGAAATGATTTATGATAATAATATTAAAAATGATAATGTAGGGATTGAAGATGAAAATATAGGTTTTGAAAATGAACATGTAGATGTGGACAATGGAAGTGTAGACATTGTCAATGGCAATCCACCGATTGAATATGAAGGAATTGACAATGATAATGGTACACAAGAACCAAATCAATGTAACACATCTCTAAATTATCTGAGAAATGAAGTCCCTTTGGAGGAAGAAAGATAAACTTCAAAATTGAGACCTTCAAGAACAACTAAATGGTTACTTGAAATTGATGAGAACATAATGAGAAATTTCAATGGCAAGAGATCAAAAAGAACCGTTCGGTTGTGGGTTTCAAAAAATTTTGATCAATTTTTTAGCCACAAGATGTTGGTTGAGAAATGTCAAATGTTTGTGCAATTGTTAAAGATGCAGAAGATGAGACATATACTAGTCAAATTGAAGATTAGTGTGAACAAGAAAAATGAGAGGAATGCTATTATTGTGAGAAATCTTTTTAGTGTTCTCAATTCCATTGGGAAGACTATAAAGGAAAAAGATAACAGATCTACTAGGAGGGTTATTACAACCTCCTTAGTAAGTCATCATTTGAGAAAGGCTCATTTGATGAGATAAACTTGTGTTGACTTGAATCTAAATCGTAAAACTTTGGATATAACACTTTCTATAAGAACTTTTGAGGCTCGTATCTCAGACCCCATGAGAGGTATCAATAATTTGTGAGATGCTACATGACTATATTTTTGAGGCCTACAATAACCTCTCTCTATTCTGGGAGATTAAAATTTGTTTGAATTTGGCACTCCAGTCTTGCTTGATGCCAAAACTTGCAGTGAGGGTCAGTTGAAAGTTGCACCAATGGGTTTCTTCCAAACTGTTCATCTCGGCACCGAATGGACTATGCCATTAGCTCCAGTTAGGTGGGTAAATGCTAGGGAGAACCCAATTTTGACCGCTAAGTCACTAGAATGTTCTGGACCATGCTGGACCAAAGTGTCCCCAAAGTGCACTAAGCACAATTGGGCAGAAAAATTTCAAGGCTCGTATCTCAAACTTTGTGAGAGGTATCATAAATCCATGAGATGCTACAAGACCACACTTTTGAGGCCTACAAAAATCTCTCTCCATTCTGGGAGATTCAAATTTTTTTCAATTTGACACTCTAGTCTCGCTTGATGCCAAACTTGCAGTGAGGGTCAGTTGAAAGTTGCACCAATGAGTTTCTTCCAAACCATTTATCCCAACACCAAATGGACTATGCCATTAGTTTTGGTTGGGTGGGTGAACGCTAGGGATAATCTCATTTCGACCACTGAGCCACTAGAACGTTCCAAACCATGTCGGACCAAAGTGTCCCCAAGGTGCACTAAGCATGATTGGAAAGTGAACTTTTGAGTCTCGTCTCTCAAACCTCGTGAGAGGTATGGATGATATATGAGATGCTAAAGGACCATGTTTTTGAGGCCTACAATAACCTCTCTCCATTCTGGGAGATTCAAATTTGTTTAAATTTGGCACTCCAGTCTCGCTTGATGCCAAAACTTGCAGTGAGGATCAGTTGAAAGTTGCACCAATGGGTTTCTTACAAACCATTCATCTCGACACCAAATGGACTATGTCATTAGCTCCGATTGGATGGGTAAACACTAGGGACAACCCCATTTTGACCACTGAGTCACTAGAACTTTCCGGACTATGCCGGACAAAAGTGTCCCCAAGGTGCACTAACCATGATTGGGTAGTGAAATTTTGAGGCTCATATCTCAGACCCCGTGAGAGGTATCAACAATCCGTGAGATGCTAAAATACCACATTTCTGAGGTCTAAAATAACCTCTCTCCATTCTGGGAGATTTGAATTTGTTTGAATTTGGCACATCAGTCTCTCTTGATGCCAAAACTTGCAGTGAGGGTCAATTGAAAGCTGCACCAATGGGTTTCTTCCAAACCGTTTGTCCCAGCACCGAATGGACTATGCCATTAGCTCTAGTTGGGTAGGTAAATGCTAGGGAAAACCCCATTTTGACTACTGAGTCACTAGAACATTTTGGACCATGCCGGAACAAACTGTCGCCAAGGTGCACTAAGGATGATTGGGCAGTGAACTTTTGAGGCTCGTATCTCAAACCCCGTGAGAGGTATCAACAATTTGTGAGATGCTATAGGACCAATTTTTTGAGGCCTACAATAACCTCTCTCCATTCTGGGAGATTCAAATTTGTTTGAATTTGGCATGCCCATCTCGCTTGATGCCAAAACTTACAGTGAGGCTCAGTTGAAAGTTGCACCACTAGATTTCTTCCAAACCATTCATCCTGGCACCAAATGGACTATGCCATTAGCTCTGGTTGGGCAGGTAAATGCTAGGGACAATCCCATTTTGACTACTGAGTCACTAGAACATTCCAGACCATGCTGGACCAAAGTGTCCCCATGGTGCACTAAGCATGATTGGGCAGAAAACTTTTGAGGCTCGTATCTCAGACCCCATGAGAGATATCACCAATCCATAAGATTCTATAGGACTACATTTTTGAAACCTACAATAACCTCTCTCTATTCTGGGAGATTCAAAAAATTTTGAATTTGGCACGCCAGTCTCACTTGATGCCAAAACTTGTAGTGAGGGTCAGTTGAAAGTTGCACCAATGGGTTTCTTCCAAACCATTCATCTTGACACTAAATGGACTATTCCATTAGCTTTGGTTGGGTGGGTAAATGCTAGGGACAACCCTGTTTTGACCACTGAGTCACTACAACATTCTGGACCATGCCAGACCAAAGTGTCCGTAAGGTGCACTAAGCACAATTGGGAAGAAAACTTTTGAGGCTCGTATCTTGGACCTCGTGAAGGTATCGATAATTCATGAGATGCTATAGGACCGTGTTTCTAAGGCCTACAATATCCTCTCTCTATTCTAGGAGATTCAAATTTGTTTGAATTTGGCATGCTAGTCTCTCTTGATGCCAAAACTTACAATGAGGATCAATTGAAAGTTTCACCAATGGGTTTCTTCCAAACCATTCATCCTAGCATCGAATGGACTGTGCCATTAGTGCCAGTTGGTTAGGTAAATACTAGGGACAATCCCATTTTGACCACTGAGTCACTAGAATGTTCCGGACCATGCCGGACCAAAGTGTCCCCAAGGTGCACTAAGCACGATTGGACAAAGAACTTTTGAGGCTCATATCTCGGACCCCATGAGAGGTATCAGTGATTTGTGAGATGCTACATGACCACATTTCTAAGGCCTACAATAACCTCTATCCATTTTGGGAAATTCAATTTTTTTTTAATTTGGCACGCTAGTCTCTCTTGATGTCAAAACTTGCAGTGAGGGTCAGTTGAAAGTTGCACCACTAGATTTCTTCCAAATTGTTCATCTCGGCACCAAATGGACTGCACCATTTTTTTCTTCTTGGATAGTATTTTACACTCCATGAGATACCAATATACTTATGACTGATATTAAGGAAGGGTTAATTCCAAATATGAGAAATCTATAACTAACTGGACCAACTATAGGGACAAGACTACCCTCTTCACTTTTGGCTCTGCAAAACCAAGGTGGGTACACCTGATCTAATAGATATAACTCTATTTTTTACCTATTACTAGATCTTACAATAGATAACAGTGAGAAAGTACTAAATAGCAACCTATTATTCATTGACTCTCCATCACTGGGTAGGACAACTATTTAAAGTAAAGTAAATTTAAATTACTAGTTTTGATTATAGAATTTCTTACAGAATGTAAACAACCATGCCAACTTGCATCACTACAGGAAATGCTAATTTCTAATTAGTGCCTTGTCCATTGGGCAATATATCTAAAATAGATACAAAATACAAGAACAAAGATTCCAGGCCATAAACACAATAAACTAGATTCATACACTGCTTACAAACATCCTTTTAGTTGAACCAAATGAATCTATGTTTCATTCAGAGACCTTTAACTTGATCCTAGATCAAGGCTGGAAATAAAACATATATACAGATAAACTCCGAGCAATGAATCATAAAACTCAAAACTCAAGAAGCACAACCAAAGGAGAGATCTAAAAATTGAAAACTGCATTAAGTATAAGAATTCAAGTTCCTGTATTACAAACTATTTCAGAATACAACTCTTAGAAAATATGCAAAATATTTTGAAGGCTTTTCCCCTCTACTGATACAACTAGAAAAACATATTACAATCTGGACTGAGGATACACACTTAGCTTTTTAGCTTCCTGTGTCAAGAATTTCCAGCCAGCCCTTCTAAATGATCACAAAAATCCTTTTATAGGAACAAGGATGCAATGAGAAAAAGATTATTTAGGTCAAAAACCCTAAACCAAACTAATCAATCCCAAAAATCTGCAGGAGAATGAAATCTGATCTGTTCATACTATGCAAGACATTCCCGGGAATAATCAGTTACGTCCTCTGAAAAAGATCAAATCAACAATGAATACCTTGGAAGAAGCAACAAATATAATATATTCATGAAACCAAAGCAAAACAACTTCAAAGCAACCAAGTTGCAAGAAATTTGATCTTCCCCTTTTGCCGGATCTGTAAATCAATTAAGTATGGATTGAAATATCTTTACCAAATTCTGATCCCGAAGATACCAGTCATTACTGCTTCTACCATTTTGGTCAAAACTGATTTTAACCATTTCCATTGCGTTCATCATCTTCTGGCATTTTTGAAAACATATTATACTGATATATTTGGACAAAAAATGAGTCCTGCAGACATTTTTTTATAAATAGCCTCCATCATTTAAATTTTTGATTTATTTGTATAGTACAAACTATACAAATTTGAATTTAAACTTTATGCAGACATTTGAAATTAGAGGTGGGCCCCATGTGCCACATGGCACAACCTGATTGGGTTGACCGACCACCTCATTGCCTCGCTGGACCTATGTACACTTCCTTGCCACATGGTGATCTGTGATTGGCCTGTACGGCTGATCGAGCATCAATCTGCCAGCTCACCTTGGGACACATGTCGACATGTCGCTATGTCACCAAGGTTAAATAGTGAGCACCTTCATCATAGCGGATCAATGATGATTGTCAGATCTACACGCATCCCGAGGTGATCGACCAACTGTGCAACCTTTGCTTCATCACTGGCCCCTCACCACATGTCACATTCTGGTTGGTTCGTTGATCCACCTAGGTGTCTTAATGTACCATCCTACCACATCACCGGGCTGACAGGTGTCAGCACGTCGCTAAAGTGCCATGGTATCCTCCTTGCATCTTCATTGCCACCCTGTAGCGATGACCATCGATCTCCTGGCACATATCCTGAGGAAGTCAAGCTACTCACTATGTGTTTCATCAAAATATTCCTTACACTCGCATGTGGGCCCACCGGTCTTGTCTATAATATCCAATCGTACATATAATCTTGGGGCTTTCCCATTTTAGCAAATTAAAACAAGGCATTTTCTTTTCACCAAAAGCACACATTTTTATATTAAGCCACTGGGATTTTTCCCCTTTGTGACAATCATCAAAACATGTGCAAATTTAACTTAAATTTTATAAATATTGTCCACATCTTGTTATAGAGAAAAAAGGTATTGGTATTTTGTTTATTTTTTATAGATAAGAGGCCATAGCTAAGATATAGTATTATTTATTTATTATAAGAAGCATACATCAGTCCTAGTTCAAGAGAGTATATTGGAAGGAAAGAACTAGCTCAAAAAACCTCTCACTAGTACATTTGACCTCATTTTTCTACCAAATTTTTTGACCATCAATTAAAAAGGTTTAGGTTGGTCAGATTATAGAAGGAAAACTTTGTTTTTTTTAAATCCATGCCCGTGTTGGTCAAAAATTGGACCAATACCATGTAGGTCAAAATTTTGACCAACACGAGCATAACTTTAAAAAGAAAAAATATTTCATATCTCATTTCATTATTTGGTTTTAACTTGGAGTGTGTGAAGGATGAGTGCCTCCGAGGGTTTTAACTATTATTTGGTGACAATTTTAGGAGGACTGCATGTGAGATAGGTTTGCCACTATTATTTGGTGTAAAAGGAGGACCGCCTGCGTGTTGGCACTATTGTTTGGTGTAAAAGGAGGACTGCATGTGGGTTGCCATTGTTATTTGGTGTAAAAGGAGGACCGCTTGTGGATTGCCACTGTTATTTGGTGTAAAAGGAGGACCACCTGCGAGGGTTGCCACTATTATTTTGGTGTAAAAGGAGGATCACATGTGAGGGTTGCCACTATTATTTGGTGTAAAAGGAGGACCGCCTGTAAGGATTTCCTTACTCTGCATTTGTCTGGCATTTTTTTATGCTTCTATGCTATTGGTGCTTGTTGGTTATCTACTTAGGGCCTGTGAGTAATGTACCAGGGCATCATGTATTGTGTATTTGCTGGAACATTTTTTGTCACTATATAAGTGTTTGAGATTTTGATCTCTATTTATATACATTTGATTTAAACTCAGTGACTCAGCAAAAACTTGCAAAATCCTAAATTTCTGAATGCTAAACCTGAAGCACAAAAAAAAGCCCCCCCTTTTTTTACAAACAACTTTAAAACCAAATCAAAAGTAAGGATGAAGTGTTTTTGACATTCAAAAATTTCAAATGTCTTTGATCAGGAAAGGGAAGCAAGTATGTCAACAAAGAGTTTCAATAATTCCTTATGAATCACCGCATCATGTTACAATGTAAAATTTGATACATTTCACAATTTAATAATGAGAGGAAAATACAATCAAATATGTCTCTATAGGATTCCTACATACAAAATCCCAAAATTGTCCTCTAAACCCTGCTTAAACTAGGGCCTACTCAATGTACACCTTCTAAACCTAATATCAACCAAAACAATGTTGGTTCACCATATATCCAACATATACTAACTATTTCAACCATAAAAAGGTACCCTGCTTATGGTAGATTATCTATTGCAATACATTAGCCTCCAATTTTGGTGTTCCTTCAACCAATATGCATATAGTGATCACCAAACTTCAACACTCCTCTAAAATTTAAGATTATTTTCATATCATATATGTTACAACATGATCATTACATGAGGACCAATTCTTTACATCCATGGAATGATCACGGGATCATCATGAAACTCAAAATAGTTAAGGAAAAACTCAGATTTAATACAATGTTAGCAAATTTAGAGAAAAAATAGTCTACAACAATTTCTTAAATCATGCAAATTTCTTCCATTGATACTTATTAATGTTCATTAACCATTCAAGAACTATGAAATATAGAAAATCAAACTATCATAAGGAAATTTTCATAAATTGGTTACTTTTATTGTTTCCAAACAACACAGTTTGTACAAAATGCTTCCTCCTCCATACTATTCTTTCCTTATGCCTTGAATAGGCTATATAAGGTGTATGAAAACTTTTCCAACCAATTCCAATTAGTTCCCTTTGTTTACAAATGCATTTAAGCCTTTCAACAAGCTTTCCCTTCTAATTGACACTGGTCGTTAGGATTTAAATATTTAAATTTTTTAAACTATATTCAAATAAACTCCTATAGACCTATAACTTTAGCATGGGTCATTTTGTGACCTTATTACATCATCAAAATCTCTAAAATCCTAACTAACCAACCTAAGCATCATGTTTTCCTATTACATGAATTTGGTCCTATGGTCCTTACCAGGACCATCGGGACATTTTCCAATATTTACTAGAAGAAAGCACAATGCCATTATGTAAATAGCTAGATGCATAATTCATGTCAAGTATGTGGATGTTAAGTTCCAAGGATAAGTGGCTGCCTATGTCATACACATCATCAACTAAATAGTAAATAGTGACTTGAGTTCTCAAAGGGTGTACTCCATATGCAGGTTTGATGAAAGAAAAGTCAAATATTTCTCATCTCTTAGTGTTCAGATCTGATGCCTAGGCATACATTCCTTATAAAATTTATCACAAGCTAGAATCTTTCATTTAACTAAACAATTCATATTCATAAGGAGTAAAATTCATATGATCTTTTTTAATAAAGTGGTAAGTATCAATTCGCCAATAGAAAGTTAACTAAATAACTATGAAATTAATTCTTCATATAAAGTATCACATAAATCACTTGATTTAACATATGTGAAGAAACCATTAAAATACTTGACCATCAATCTCAGTTCTACCACAACTTTGTACAATAAAATTGAATAAATCCTTAACAAAAAGGTTTCAACATATAGCTATTTCTTTTAGGGGTTTATTTCTCCTTATTTTGTAAAAATTCCAGCCTATTGTTGAAACTTTTTTTTTTTTATATGTTTACAAGTCTAAAAGATTGCATTTACAGATGGATTTTTTAGGTTTTGTTCATTGTGTTGTATATCTAGAAAGGTTTCTCTTTTGACTAGATTGGACCCTTCTCCTATCATATAGGTTGGTCCTGTTATCATTTCCATATGCTTTCATTTTAGTTTCCTTTAAAAAAATCATTATAAAAAGAGGTTTAAGAACCTGTAATATTCTTGTACAACAACAATGGGTAAAAGCACTACATCTCAAATTGAATGGGGACACAAACTTCTCCACCCATTCCAACAAACACAACATCGAACCACACAACTTGTGAACATCTTTCACTGCTTCATCATGATTCATGTTGATAGTTGTCACTTGTCTGTATTTTTCCTACTGTCCTTTTGTATCTTTGTTCTCCTTTATGACTTTGGGGTCTTGTTTTATGCACATTAATGATAGATAGTGTTGTTTGAAAATCTTTATGTAATTATTCCACTTTCTATTTTACACATAATTTTATCTTTTTCAAGGAAAAAGTTGTTTAACTTATGATCACATTATTGAAAATTTATCTGCATCATCACACCTCTGAAAATTGATCTAATGGACTGGCAGCATGCTAAATATAAGTAAATGTGCCTATTCATATGTTCACTAATACCTTTAAGTTACAATGAAACATCTTCCAACTCTTTTATCTTTTCATTAGATGCTTGTTTCTGTCCAAAAAAAATGAATATTACTTCTAAACTATCCCAACTTGGTCTTTATACATATAGACCATGTGAAAAACATGCTTTTAAGTGCTTGGCTTATTAGGATGGAATTGGAGAAAATAAAGGGAATGTATGCCATATTTGTGTATCTTTTAAGAGTGCACCCTCATGAATGCCTCTAATATCTTACTCTCAAAAGAACCTATGGAATTGTCACTTGTTTGGCATTCTTACACTTATGAATCTTAATTTGAACCTCTCCTTGTAACCATTATCCTTTGAACTGACCTGCAACATTATATATGATCTTTGCATAGTGACATAAGAGCATGCATATCATCTATATTTGACCATCTCCTTGCATAGCTCATGATATTTCATTATCTTTGTTGCGTGCATACTCTTTCATTGTGAAATACATTCCTCATAGTGCTCACTAACATAGGGTCTCATGACTGTGGTATCACTTCGTGTTGATCATGCCACATTTTTTAATGAATTTCTACTCATGCTTTGGGATGTCTTATTTTGCTTAATGAATCTATTTATAAGCTAACTAACTACCCTTGCATTCCACTTGTACTTAAGACTAACCTTGTCACATTTTCTTGAGTCTTTTATATATTCACAAGACTACTCTAACCCATATGAAGATTGTCATCAATGCTTCTTTTAATGACTTCTCTCAAAAATCCTTTTTCACTCAACTATCAATATGGAAACCTTTGCAATAACAACATCCATTTCTTGTATGGTCTTGTCTTTTATAACCATACCTTCATTTCTTACTTGTCCATTCATAGATTTGTCATATCCCTGCAATTTGTTGTTGTTTACTATCATTAACTACAGGCTTTTTTAGGCCATCTCAACTGATAATTCAGCAATAACAACCATGACCTAAAAAACTAAACATAATTACATCCAAACAAAACCTTTCCACACCCAACTACAAAAAACATTAGTCAAAATATCTTGAGGAGCCACAACCTAGATCAAATGTATGTATGAACCTCAATAAGTTGATACAAAAACCAATAGAATGTGTCAAGCTACTCATATATTAGGCCATGATGTCATATGAACCTTTTATACACCTAAGATATCTAAAAATAATATCTTGAAATGTAATGACTTTGAGAACAACTTCAAATTTTCTTCCTCTTGTTCATTCTAGAGCAATTTGTAATGCCTTCATCCAAAATCTTGGGACCTAGCTTTTACTTCAGAGCATGCATGCTATCTTGATCTTGGATGATTAATTTTGGTTCTCTATCTCCATAAGAATGGAAGGCCCTAGTTACTGGTGAGCCAACTCTACATTATCTACCTATGTTGCATCTTCTTTTTCCACCTATGAGGATTCCTCACTACCTATGTCATCAACCTTCACTTGTAATGTTCCTTAAAACTAATTTTATCTAAAATGTATGAAAGAATCTTCACCACCTTTTCAAGTTTGCATTCAATCTCAACATCATCTAATTTCCTCATGATGTCCTTTACAACATTATCAAAAAATGAAGAGAGTAACTCTGTAATTGAGATATCCTCATCTGATTTATTATAAAATACATCAAACCTCTCCTTTAGAGCCTTATTAGATTTTGTGTTGTCCTAAGAACACTTGAGAACATAAATCTCATACTTGTCATGCAATTCAATAAGCTTCCTTATGAATTCTTGATCCTAAGTTCCATTTGAATCCCTCCTCCCGTAAATATTAGCCACTACCTGGTTAAAATATTATGTTCCTTCCATAGTGGCCAACTGTTCTAAAGAGTTTGCAATTGGATCCAAGGCATGGGATAGATAATCATTTGTCTTGTCAGCCTTAAAAAAATCCAAGGAACTGAAACCATTTTCCAAATTTTTCTTCTTATAATTATGAAGTAATTCTTTTTCTAATTGAGATAAGAAATTTTTCTCATTGTCGGCATGCAAATAATTGGAAACTCTATCCTTCTCAAGTTGAAAACATTCATCAACCTTCAACAAATAGATTTTTGAGAATATAAAGTTTCAAATTCTTCGAACATTGGTTTTTCAAATTCTTCCACATAGTGATCCATGAAACCAACTCTGTGTCCTCTACTTTTTTTGTATCTTGATCTCCATCATAATCACTCAAGCTACCATCTTAAAGTAATATCATCTTGCTGCCAAAAAAATGAAATTTTAAATGACTAACCAACATTATCCTTATTAGTTAGATGAGGATCTATTTGATGGTAACTCCCTCTGCACCTGAATTTTCTAGTTCATCTGCAAGTTTTTTCCCTTCTATATATATATGACTCATTGTAACACTCTCCAACCTTCCCATTAATTCCAATGTTGTGTCTAGGAATGACTATAATCTCCAATTGGGAGTATGCCTAGTCCTTATGGCATTTATGGTAATGGTTGAATCCCCTTCAATTTCAACCCTTCTCAAGTCTAATTCCATGTATAGTGATAGTCCTTCTACTAAAGCTTTAAAATTTATCTTTGTTGTCTTTATCTTCTTCCAACAATTTGGATAATACTTCTATCATTTTGTCTTGGCATGAGTGAATTACACACCTAGCCTGTGAGGGTCCTGGGTCACCTCTACAAGCCCCATCATAATTCAATTTTGAACCATCTTGGTATTGGGGGACAAAATTTTAAATTATCTTTCTTTTTTGTTTGATTAGTGTCCTTTACCAATGACTTTCAAAAGTCTTAACCCATAACAACTTTTATGTATTTTTTCATCCCATCCCGTGAAATAATTTTTTTTCTTCCTTTGAGCATGAATCCTTGAATTCATTGTTTCTACTATAAATTATTCCATCTTATTTGTAATTGATCCATTCCATAGCCTTCCCTTAGAATATTCTATGATTCTTTTCCTTCTAAACCTCCCAAGTTGTACAATTGAGGGTGAAATTATCTATATGTTTCTAAATAAACTATTGTTTGATATTCTCGACCAAGATTGGAATAATGTCAAAATATCATTTGGAAATGTTGTAATCAGGCCCATTTTTGCGCATAGTCATTGCCAACATTTTTTAGAGAAAGGGCATGTTAGATAACCCAAATATGAGAACCACTTGGGAAGTTAGATAACCTTAAAATATATTCATTCAGGAATTTGTTAGATATTTACCTTTAATGATTCCTACCCATTTAAGATGCGACTCCCTATGAATTTTCAAAACAACTTTGCCCCTAGTGTTTTTTTCTATCATAGTTGGTTCTTGATTCTTGTACCTCCATGCTTGATGGGATTGCATATCATTTCCCATGAAATTAAAGAATATTTTTCTTCACATCTATTCCCTTCTAGAAGAATTTCCTTAACTTCTTTATCAGATCAATATAAGATCTAGTTGATAGGGAAATATATGATATTAAGTATATAAGGATTGTAAATAATGTTGCCTTTATTATTAAAATTCTTCCTTCCCATGTTAGCCATTTATATTTCCACGATTCCATTTTCTTATCTATTTTATCTCTTACTGATTTCCAAGTTGTAGTTGATTGTAGAGATTTATCCAATGGCCTAGATATGGGCAATTGACTTTACCTTCCTTAAATCCTAGCAACCTTAACACCTAATCCTAGACTTTTAATTTCACAAAAAAGAATAATATATGTGATTGCTTCTAATTTACTATTGTCTTGAAGCTTTAGAGTATGTTTTAAGCACTCTTTTCAATTATAAGGCTTCTCCCTTATTCCCTTTTCCAAATAACATTATGTCATCAACAAATTGTCGATGTGTCACTGGTTGAACTAAAGAAGTCACTTACACCCCTTTCAAGTTTCCATTTTTTATAGGGTGGATAACTTCCTTCCAAGAGATTTAGCCATAATGACAAATAAGAAAGGTGATAACAGATCTCCTTATCGAATGCCTCTTGAAATGTCAAAAAACCTTGAGGGTTCCCATTGATAAGAATAGAAAATTATTGCATGGATATGTAGTAGAATATCAGATCTATCCATACTTTACAAAATCCAAACCTTTCCAAACATTTAGCCAAGAATATCCAATTCACATTGTCATACACTTTTTTTACATCTAGTTTAATGATCATACTTGGGGTCTTAGTTTTTTAAATAGAATGAATAGCTTCTTGGGAAATGATTACCTTGTCAAAAATAGATCTTCTTAGAACAAATCTTGTTTGTTCTTCTTCTATTAATTTTGGGAGTAAATTTTTTAATCTGATGGCTAAAGCTTTTGTCAAGACCTTGTAAATGGTGTTACATACATAAATTGGTCTAAAATCATCTAAGAATGTTGATTTTTATTTCTTTTGAATGAGGGCTAAAAAGGTGTTGTTTATTTCTCTCAAAAAAATTCCATAGATTATTTTTGCCTCTAACGCTTTAGTCATCTCAGTTACTAAAATTGGCCAACATTCTTGGAAGAAGCCAGTTGGAAATCCATCAAGACCTGATGCTTTGTCTAGATGAAGCTGAAATAAGGCTGTATGTATTTCTTCCTCTAATAATTTAGCCATCAACACTTTGTTATCCTTAGTTGTCACAATCTGAGGGATGTCACTTAGCATCTCTTGTTGCAATAACAAATCTGTTCACCCTAAAAATTATTTAGTAAATTTGAATGCAAACTCACTATCCTTTTTTTTTAATTTATGTTTGATCTTCTATAATGCCACCATTTCCATCATTGATCTTATGAGTTTTATTAACAATTCTCCTTTGTTTTGTATTGTTGTGAAAAAAATATGCATTCTTATCCCCTTCTTCAAGCCAAAGCTCTCTAGATTTATGCCTCCAAAAGATTTCTTCTTTAGCCAAAATGTCCTCATATTCCTTTAATAACTCATTTTCCTAATATAATATTTCCTTGTCCATTCCTTGAAGAGTGACTTGTTCATTCAGTTCCTTCATGCTTTTTTCAATTGATCTCTTTATTTCAAAAATGTTTTTAAAGTGGTTCTTGTTCCTTTCTTACAATTTTCATTTGATTTCTTTAGTTTGGATATAAAGCAATATAATTTGGATCCTTCAAACTGAGATTATTTCCACCATTCATCTATCAACCCTAAGAATTTTTCATATTTCATCCACATGTTTTCAAATTTGAAGGGATAAAACATTGGTTTATCTTCTATTAATATGCCGAACTATTTGGGAAAATGGCTTGATCCTGATACGAGAGAAATGGATGCCTTCAAAGAAAAAGGGAAAGAAGTTAAGTCACCTTTGTATAAGAATCTATCCAATTTTTAGTTATATGATTAAATCCAAGTCTTCTTTTGTTCCATGTGAACATTCCATTCTCCAAGTCAACCTCCATGAGATTTTTGTTTGTCACCTAGTTTTTGAAGTCAATCTGTGGCTGAAATTATTTTTGTATACCCCTTTTTTTATGATAGATGGAGGATGGAATTGAAGTCTCCACCAATGATGAAATTATTTTCTATCTAGGATCTAAAAAGACTACTTATCTCTGCCCATACTTCCACTTTCTTCTTTGTCATTATCAAACCATAAACATTAATTAAAGAGAACTTCAAATTTCTATACAGATTGTGCATTAATCCTCCTAGCCAGTTGAATCTACCATCCAAATTTTGAAAGAGAACCGTGCTTGGGTTCCATAGGATTTCCAATCCCCCCGAGGCACTTGTAGCTTTCATTGATTCCGATTCCCACTTATCTATTGATATTTTTAATTTTTCTATTTGTCTGCATTTAACTTTGTCTCTTGAGGTATGATTACATTTTAATTTGAATGAAAAATTACAACATTTGATTAAATGATCTACTTGTTAGGAGCATTGATGCCCCTAACACTCAATTAAATAATTTTCATTTCTCCTTGGGAAGGAACTTCCCCTTCCCTACATGAAAATAAGTTGTGATTTTTTTTGTATGACTCCTCTCCTTCTTCACTTCTTAATTAAAAAAGGGATTTTCTCCCCTTTCCTTTCTTCTTTTTCTTCCAACAATCTGGAGTTAATTTGTCTGGAAAATTTCTTTGTATTCCTAGTTTTGGGATTCTAACTTTTGTCATTCTTGATGGCTCTGTAGATTCCTCCACGTCTTGTATTTGAATTTTAAAATTCTCTTTTTCATCAAATTGGGCTAAATCGATGGAATCTGGCTCTATCTCTTCATGTTATGCAATCTCTGTCTTAAAAATATCTTTCCCCTCGTAGAATAAAGACCTTTCTTCTGGACAACCCAAATCCAACATCCTTACAACAACTTCATATTGTACTCTTTCTATATTCTCATCTCTAGAATCCAGTGGACCTTTCTCATCTATTCTAAAGAGTTCATATACTTCTTGGAGTCTTCATGATATATTTGAATTTTGATTAATTTCCCCTAAGTTGGATCGTCCTTTATACTCTCTTCGTTCCAAATCATTGCCTCATTTTTTTAACATTTGTAAGTGGTATTAGACCACCTTTGATGTATACTTTTTTTATCTTCCCAAGAGGCGAGAATCCTTCATTAATCTCTAAAATATGAGATGTAACTTTATTCAATGTATTAATCTTATCCTTATTCCAACTTATGTTCCTATTCTCTTGTAGATGATTCTCATCTAATGCTAAATCCATAACTCCTTTCCTCAAGGAGCTATCTGCATCTACAAACCTTGTATCCTTATCTAATGCCAAACCATTAAAATTTATCCTCCTAGAATAGAAATCTATATCTTCCAATCTTCTATCTGTATTCTTATTGTTTAAAATGGAACTAATTTTGACCTTGATATATTATCCTTTACCATCAATCTTAGAAATTTTTTGTTTCCTATTTTTAAGATGCTTCATTCTAATGAGTTAATATTTTATTCCCACTTCCTACTTAATTCCTACTTGTTGGATTTCCCTATGGGTCTACCTCTCATTGGGTTTCTAAGAATGTTATCAATTTTTCCCTTTGGCATAAAATTTCCTTTTGAGGAAAGTTTGTCTTTGTTGATTAGATCTACCAATCTTACTTGAATAATTTTCTTTGCATCCTCTATAGTTTTATTATTATTAAAGGATGAGTTCATAATTTTGATAAGTTTTTCTTCTAATATCTCATCATACTCCTTCATATTTGCATTGTCAACATCTTTATGTTTCTCCTTTTCTCTAATATTCTTCATTGTATCTATCATTCCCTCCTCCAAAACTTCATTTTATATTTCCACTATAATTTTGGTATGGATCTCTTCCAATCATTATAGTATGAATCTTTTCATTTCTTGATTACTTATGTTTGATATTTTATTCTACATCTGATATCTATCCATTTTCTCTATTGGGAACCATCCTTCTCCCCTTGAAATATCTAAGTTCATGAGAGAATCCTTTCTTCCTATATTCTTTAAGTATCTACAGTCTTGAGATTCTATTATTTTAAAATTGTGTTTCTTTTTAATCATGGTGATTTGATCCAATATGAAGCTCTCATATATGCCCACATACCTAGGCCCCTCATTGTATGGCTTATTCTTAATCCAACTTTCCTTAGAAATTTAAAATTTATTTTCTTCATACCCTTGATGTCTAGTAGCATGAAGAGTTTTCTTTCTTGTAACCTAGTGCAATAGTGAGTCCATCTCTAAAATAGGGCCTAGAGAAACAACATGATTTTATCATATTTAAGTATTTGTCTTCCCCTTCAGGTTTATTGTAATGATATTTCTGAGAGTAAAGTGGCGTGGTTTCCTTTAAATCATCTCTAGTATTCCTCAAACTTAGAGCTCTTAATTATTTTATGAGTCTCCATACTACATGGGTATTCCTCCCCTTGGGTTGCCCCAAATAATTCCATTTTTGAGATTGAAGGACCCTCAACCCTATCAATATAATCATAAGCGATGCTTTGAATTCAGTTACCATATTTTGAGGGTTTGGGGAATTCTTTCTTAGTGCTCATTATAAGACAGATCCTAGGGCTTCAAGTTTCCTTGCATAGGGCCGATTTAAGAAAGATTCCTAATTTGTTTCCAAATACCTCCTAGATATATGTGTATTTGTGTCCTAATGGTAGATAGTCTAATTGGATCCAGACAAGCATGAATTTATTGCAATGATATTTTCTATTGAAGTTTGGGATCTAGCTTTTCATATCTAACCAAAATGTTTTGAAATCCAAACAGTTTTAAAGAAAATCTTGTCTCTACTATCTTTAAATTTGAATATTGCTATGATAAACCCACTTTCAAAATCTAGAATATCAACTTATTCTAAATCATTCCAATTTTCATTCATCCATTTTTCTAAATCCTTTAATGAACTGGAGATATTCTAAAACTTACCAAATATGGCTTGTTGTTGAAGCTTCCTTTTCTGAACTTCTAGAAACTCCTCTGCAAATTTGATGGATTCTTTTCCAACTGTGTGGTTTGTTGGCATTGGTTCCTTCTTCTTACTTTCTTCTCCCTTCTCTTTTATGTTAGCACTGGCCTTGGTAACCTCTCCCTCTTTTATCCCCTTATGTTTCCATATTTGTCTTGTTTTGAATTTTAGGGTTTGTAAACCTAATCTCTCATTTTCTCCAACTTGTTGAGTCCTCTAAAAAACTCTTCCATTTTTCTAATTTTATCCTACATTGGCTTCCAAAGATGCAAATTCTTGTCTTAAGCCTTGCTGCTTTCATTACCCCTTAGATAAATCCATCTCTTTCTCTTTGATGCCATATCATTTTTCCTCCTCTTAGTTTTGAATAACATCCCTCTTAGTTTGGGTTTATTTCAAATCTCCTTTCAAACCTATTCACCCCTCAATTTTCTTTTTCTATGCTCATCTTTCACTAGGGTTAGAGTTCTAAGATTTCTGCTAGCATTTCTATAGCTATTCCCCTATTTGTTGTTGAATACATCTCCAAATCCCTTATGAACCCCTCCCATAGCTCCTCTTGGCTAATATAAAACTCCTAAGGCCTAAATCTCCTATGATTTTCTTCTATAATGCTCCATGATCATTTCCTACCTGTCAAATGTTCCATTTTCTTAAAAACCAACAAGATGAAACTTCTTATTTTTCAAGAATTGGTATTTTGAAGATTGTGACATTAGGATAATTTATTTCTCACCAAGGTAGCTAGTAATTACATCTATAATCCTTGATCTCATTTGTTCAACTCTCCATATTTCCTCATTAGTTCTTAATCAATGAAATTAGGTGTCACCTCCTTCCAATCAATAGATACCTCTTTCTCACTTGATTGATTTAATTCTTATCATAATTACAAGTTAACTTAAAATCTATTGTATATTTTTCATTTTGATTCACTCATATAAGAGGCTTGTACATGTATTATATTATTTTATATCAATATTCAATCAATGAATCAATTCATGAATATAAATAACATTATTATACATATTTCTAATTTTGTACCCAATTCATAGGAATTAGGTCCATAGTTTATTTTGTTTATCACATTTAATCTAAATTTAAATGAATGTTGAAATTAGAGTAATTTTTTTATGAACATGGTCATAATCTAGGATATGTTTTGAAAATAATGATTCATTGGGAATATAGCATTAAGAACTCTTTGAACAATTATGTGGATTCATTTGTAGCTTAGACCAACACTACATCACCCTAGACAACATATTTCCACCACAATATCAAAATATTCTTAGTAATTTTAGATATTCCAATGTTTCAAGGTTAGATTAAGATAAAGGCCCTAGAGTATGGGTGAGTGGTCATGCTTTTCCTTTTCTTAAATAGAGACCATCTCTAATGTGACGACCATCTTTAACATCTAACAACATTAGATACTAAAATATTCTAAAAGAATAAAACTTACTATAATATTGACATGCACACCCATTCATAATTCCTAGAAGAGTATTAAGATAAGAGAATAACCAATGTATAAATAATTTCTCTATCATCAACTTGATTAAGAACTTCCAAATGATAAACTAAACTTCGACAATTCAAAATTAAACTTGCAAAGGAATGGATGGAGGACAACAAAAAAAATGTAAATATCTCTACATATTTACAATTGAAAGGTGGGTAATATTGATGTCTCTTTTTCTTCAAGTAAATTCAAAATTTTTGAAGCAAAAAGAGCAAAGCAAAGCCGTCAAAATATCAAAATATCTGTCATGTCATTGCATCCACTATATTCAAAATTATTTCATTGTATGAACAACAACAATAAAGATAATTTAAAAAAACAAAGTAGAAAAAACATAGAGTTTTAAAGAATAAAGTAGAAATTTTTTATTTTTTAAAAAAATGAAATAGAAAAAAATAGAAAATTTATATTAAACATATTAGAAAAAACAAAGAATTTTTAAAAACCAAAGTAGAAAAAATATAGAATTTTAAAAAATCAAGTAGAAAAAACATAGAGAATTAAAAAAAATAAAAAATAAAAAAAGCATAGCTGTTACCTAACGGCATTCAAATTAAGACTTTAAATTTGATTCCTCCCCTCATATTCACATCTTTCTGTGTGTTTACTCACATAATTAAGACTTTAAATTTGATCAAATTAACACTATTTGACATAGTTTTCTTGTCTTGCTAATGCCTCTTCTGTATGCTTTGACATCTTCCTAGCACGATTTTTATCTTTTGTATGCTTTGTATTTTGATCATTAAAACAATAAATAGAAAAATAAAGTAATGTTAATGATACTCATGTCTTTTTGTGAATTATTCTTTATTTATATTTTCTTCTTCCTTAGCACCATAATTCAACAAAGCTCTTCTCATGACAAGTGATTCAGGAATTTTTTCCTTAAAATTAGGAAATACATATGCATTTCATCAGCAAAGATTGGAGGTGTAGAAATCCTTGAGTATACAACTACATTAGAATGAAGCAAAGGAGAAAAAAGCCAAGTGGTTCTTGTCAAAAGAAGCCCAGATCACAAGAAAGTGGTATTATCTAGACTATTAAAGAAATTGGTATAACACAGAGATGTTTGAGCAATTCAAGCAAGATTGTTGGGATCTTTGAAGATAAATCTGACTATTTAGTGGAATCTTTGCTGAATGAGGTCAAAAGGTATTTTGACTATTCAAATGCTCAATGTCATCCACACTTCAAACATGTTTCTACCTCATCTTTCTCCGATCTCTTTGATATTATCATGATGGAAAATTATTGTCTTTTGTACTTCTTTCACTTTCATTATAATGTGGCAAATTATTGTCTTTTGTACTTCTTTGATATTATCATGATGGAAATCCCAATACTTGTGCAAAGCATTACTTCTTTCACTTTCATTACAATGTGTCTTATTATTATTATCATGATGGTAATGTATTAAATTATCCTTCGATGTTTCCACTAATGATTTTCTATCATTGTATTTAGATCTTTCTCTTTTTGGGCATCATGTTTTTCTTTTGCATTTATCTCTTCTTCTTTTTTTCTTCTGATTTTGATTTTGATACTGCTGAGAGAGGTGTTCAAGCATTGATAAGAAAAATGTTTGGTATGTGTTCAACTTCTCTTTCTTTATTCTTATTCCCTAGATTTCCCTTGTTCTTGTGAACTACGTTCTCGATCATTTTCTTTATTCTTATTATTATCTGATGCCGAACCATTAAAATTGATCCTCCTAAAATAGCAATCTCTATCTTCCAATCTTCTATCCTTATTATTATTGTTTAATGGAACCGAATTTGACCTTGATATATTATCCCTTTCCATCAATCTTAGAGATTTTTTGTTTCCTATTTTTAAGATCCTTGGTTCTAATGAATTAATATTTGATTCCCACATCCTATGTACTTCCTACTTGTTGGACTTCCCTATGGGTCTACCTCTCCTTGGGTGTCTAAGAATGTTATCAATTTTTCGCTTTGGCATAAAATTTCCTTTTGAGGAAAGTTTGTCTTTGTTGATTAGATCTACCAATCTTACTTGAAGAATTTTTTTTGCTTCCTCTATAGTTTTATTATTATTAGAGGATGAGTTGATAATGTCTATAAGTTTTTCTTCTAATATCTCATCATAATCCTTTAGATTTGCATTGTCAACATCTTTTTGTTTCTCCTTTTCTCTAATATTCTTCATTATATCTATCATTCCCTCCTCCAAAACTTGATTTGCTATTTCCTCTATAATTTTGGTATGGATCTCTTCCAAACATTATAGTATGAATATTATAATTTATTGATTACATATGTTTGACATTTCATTCTAAATTTGATATCTATCCATTTTCTCTATTGGGAACCATCCTTCTCCCCTTGAAACATCTAAGTTCATGAGAGCATCCTTTCTTCCTATATTCTTTAAGTATCTGCAGTCTTGGGATTCCATTCTTTTAAAATTGTGTTTCTTTTTAATCATGGTGATTTGATCCAATCTCAAGCTCTCAGATATGCCCACATACCCAGGCCCCTCAATGTATGGCTTATTCTTAATCCAACATTCCTTAAAAATTTGATATTTATTTTCTTTATACCCTTGATGTCTAGTAGCACGAAGAGTTTTCTTTCCTGTAACCTAGTGCAATAGTGAGTCTATCTCTAAAATAGGGCCTAGAGAAACAACATGATTTTATCATATAAGTATTTGTCTTCCCCTTCAGAATTAATGTAATGATATTTCTGAGAATAAAGTGTCAAGATTTCCTTTAAATCATCATTAGTATTCCTCAAACTTAGAGTTCTTAATTATTTTATGAGTCTACATACTACATGGGTCTTCCTCCCCTTGGGTTGCCCCAAAGAATTCCATTGTTGAGATTGGAGGACCCTCAACCCTATCAATATAATCATAAGTGATCTTCTAAATTCAGATACCATATTTTGAGGGTTTTGGGGAATTCTTTCTTAGTGTCCATTATAACATAGATCCTAGGGCTTCAAGTTTCCTCGCATGGGGCTGATTTAAGAAAGTGACGCAAGGGCAAGGAGAAAATGGGGGGGGGGGGGAATAGTGGCACACCCTAATGATCTAGCCTAGTCAACAACACGTGAAAGAAAATAACAAAATGAATAATGAGAGAGAGAATGCAGGATCAATGATATATTAATTCATTCAAATTGATTCATACATGCTGGGCTATAAGGCCTTCCTGGTTACAACCAGATATTACAATGAATTAAAAATGTCCTCAAACATGAGAGGATATACTAGTAATCTCTAATCTTCTATCTTCTTCCTTCTCTCCAAGAACTGACTCCCTAAACTCTAACCAAACAACTACATTTATACAAGATGCTATTGAACTGAGTCAGCCTTCAGATCCATAATCAATGGAAGAAATGGTTAGATCTAGGACCACACACTTCTCAATGATGGATTCTAGCATTAAATCCATGACCCATAATCAATGCACAAGTTGGCCTCAATAGGAACTCAAAATAAACTACTTAGTAAGCAAAGATTACTGAGCAACAGACAAGCATCGTCGAACGCCAGTGAAACAACTGACCACCCAGGAGATAACCAGCCAAACTTGGTAACCAAAGGAAACCAACCAACTACCAAACCAACTTGGTCAAAGAAGGAACCGAGAAACACAAACAAACTCAAAATGTTTTTTTTTGGTGACACAAGATTGCCAAGGACCCGAGATGCTCCTGCATTAGACACCTAGGATTATTTTGAAATGATTGTCTGAATCATTTAGCAGGTATGATCTGAGATGCATCCAACTAAGACTATGAAATCCATGAACTATCTTCAATCAGTTTATTCTTCCACTTTACTAGATATTCCATGTATTGTTTTCCTCTTGTACTTTTACCAAATCTTTTCTCCAAGATTTGTTCAACTTCTTCATTTTGCTTCTTAGGATACTCTGTCAGTATTTCCATCTCTTCATCAGGTTCATGATACTCATACAAATAAAAAATGTTGAAAATAGGTTAAATATCTATGTGATCAGGTAACTCAATCTCATATGCATTTCCACTGTCAAATTTTCTTAGAATCTTGCAAGGTCCAAACTTCTTCATTTTCAGCTTTCCATATGTTCCAACAGGAAATCGACCTTTTCTTCAAATGAACCATCACTTCATCACCAAAACCAAAAGTCTTATGTCTCCTTGATCTATTAGCTCTGTCTTTGTATTTCTGATTACTCTCTTCGAGCTTTAGTTTCACATCTTCATGCAATGTCTTTATGTACTCAGCAAACTTTACTCCTTCAACACTTCTCTTACTTTCATCATTAATGTCTCTCAAATCAGATATACCTCTCGGTTGTATGCCACTCACAATCTCAAATGGTGTTTTTCCAGTACTCCTATTCACTAAATTATTGTATGCAAACTCTGCTTGTGCCAATATAGATTCCTAATTACTCGGTGTGTCTCCAACTAAACATCTCAAAAGATTTCCCAAACTTCTATTCACAACTTCTGTCTGTCCATCAGTTTGTGTGTGAAATGTAGTTCACTATATTTCAAGTGAGTGCAAACTTTCTCCAAAGAGTTTTCCAAAAGTATCCAAGAAATTTACTATCTTGATCAGAGATAACACTCCTCGGTAATCCATGCAATCTAAAAATTTCCTTAAAGAAAAGATCTGTTACATGTACTGCATCTGATGTCTTTCTACAAGGTATAAAATGTGCCATCTTAGAAAATCTATCCACAACAACAAATATAGAATCATTACCTCTTACTATCTTCGGTAAGCCAAGAACAAAATCCATACTAATGTCAATCCAAGGATTCTCATGAACAACAATCAGTGTATACAATCCAGTATTCTAACTTACTCCTTTTGCAACTTGACAAACTCCACAACTTTTCACAAATTTCTGAACATCTTTATATAAATATGGCCAAAATTATTTCTCCTTAAGAAAATTCAATGTCTTATCAATTCCAAAATGTCCAGCCAAACCACTACTATGTTTCTCTTTTATCAAATTATTTCTCATTGGTCCTCTCGGTATACACAATTGAATACCTTTAAACAACATACCTTCCTGAATAAAATATTCTTCCCATTTAGTACTCGGTTGATCATGAATAGGTGCTCTGCACTTTCTCCATGGCTCAGAAAAATCAGGATCAACTTCATAACAATCTCTTATCTCATCAAAACCCAGAACTTGAATTTTTATCTCGATCATCAAAGATCTCCTTCTACTCAATGCATCAATAACTCGGTTAGTGACTCCACTCTTATGCTTTATCAAAAATGAATAACTTTGTAAATACTCAACCCAGTTTATATGTCTCTGATTCAATTTATTATGGCTACCCAAATATTGTAAAGCCTTATGATTGGTATACAACACAAATTCACTCGGTATCAAATAATGTCTCCATTTCTTCAGTGCTTGAACAATAGCATAGAATTATTGATCATACATAGAATATTTCCTTCTAGCATCATTCAACTTTTCACTAAAGAAAGCAACAGGTTTACCTTCTTGACTCAACATAGCTCCAATTGCACTTCCACTTGCATCACATTCTACTTGAAATACCTTATTGAAATCAGGCAATGCCAAAATAGGCAATTCAGAAACCTTCTACTTTAGAGTCTCAAAACTTTTATCAAATCCATGTGTCCACTTGAATTCTCTTTTGTCTCCTCTCATAGTCTTAGTCATAGCATTACAAATTGCACTGAAATTCCTTATAAAATTTTGGTAAAAACTTGCCAATCCATGAAATGATCTTACCTCACTAACATTTTCAAGTGTAGGACAATTCAAAATAGCTTCAACCTTTTCAGGATCCATCTTCAAACCATCAGCTGAAATCACAAATCCCAAATACACAATCTCATCTTTCATGAATGAACACTTTTTCAGATTTATCAGCAACTTTTCCTCTTTCAATTTCTACAAAACTTGTTTAACATGTAACAAATGTTCTTCTTTGGTTTTACTAAATATTAGAATATCATCAAGATATACAATCACAAACTTACCCAAGAATTTCTTGAAAACTTCATTCATCAGCCTCATAAAAGTACTCAGTGCATTAGTTAAACCAAAAGGCATAACCAACCACTCATACAAACCTTCCTTTTTCTTGAAATTAGTCTTCCATTCATCACCTTCTCTGATTTTGATTTGATGATACCCACTTTTTAAATTAATTTTGGTAAAATACTTTACTCCAGTCAAACTATCCATTATATCATCCATTCTCGGTATAGGAAACCTATACTTCACTGTTATCTTATTGATTTCTCTAGAATCAATACACATTCACCATTCTCCATTCTTCTTAGGTGCTAATACAGTAGGTAATACACAAGGACTCAAACTTTCTCTGATTAAACCTTTCTCCAACAACTCTTGAATCTATCAGTTCAATTCATGATTCTCAGTAGGCATCAACCGATGAGGTGCCTTATTCGGTAAACAAGATCTAGGGATTAGATCCATACAATGATCAATGCTTCTCTTTGGTGGAAAACCATCAGGTACATTATCAAAAATGATATCTTTATACTTGGTGAGCAACTTATCAATCTCCTCAGGAACACTATCCTTTGTTTTCTTACTCAGTTTGTTAGGAATCACAACAAAACATACATCACTCTTTTTCAAGTCCTTAACAAACTTTCTTCCCTCCATCAAACAAAATTTTACCAATGTGAAAACATTAGTAACAGGTTCTTCCATCAAAGATAACAAGATTTACTTCTTTCCATCAGCCAAAATAGTATACTTATGCAATCTTCCATCATATATAGCATGTCTATCATATTGCCAAGGTCTACCCAAAAAAATATGAAAATAATCCATAGGCATGATATCACATAATACCTTATCATAGTACTTTCCAATCTTCAAATTCACATAACATTGTTCACTTACCAAGAGTGTATGCTCATCTTTGATCTATGAAATCTAATAGGGCTTCAAATGTTCCAACTTTTTCAATTGCAACTTTGTGACCATTTCCTCAGATGCTAGATTCTTTGAGGTACCACTGTCAATGATTACCTTCCAAAATTTTTCAAAAACTCTACATCTAGTCTTGAACAAACTTTTCCTTACCAGATCTTCCTTTTTGCTTTCATTCTGCAATGCTCTTCTTACCATCAAGTTGTTTTCCTTCTTAGGTTCATTCGGTGATTCTTCTTACACCAAAGCATTTCTACTACTACCAACCTTCTTACTTGCATGTGTACATTTAAAAGATCTATGTCCCTCTTCTCCACAATTATAACAAGTTCCTCAAAAATTGCTATTGTCACCATACTATTTTCACCATAAGATCTACCTCTTCCTCTAGGGAATCTACCACCTCTACCTCTCTGTCTTTGCTCATGTCTCTTATTCAATTTCTCCTCAACTTTCAATGCAAATTGATAAGCTTCTTCAATGTTCTCCAATTTAACCAAACTGATTTCTTCTTGGATGGAAACTCTCAAACCATTCAGGTATCTAGCAATTCTTTCCACATCATCTTCATCATGTCCAAATCTAATATCCAATCTATAGAATTCCTCAGTATATTCTTTTATCGAGCTATCTTTCTGCCTTAGACTTTGCATTCACCTAACTAGGTTAATCTAATAATCACAAGGCAAGAAATTTCCTTTCAACTTATTCACCATTTTATTCCATACCTTGATTTCATCTTTGCCTTTCCTCTTTCTATCTAGCTGCAGATGTTCCCACCATAAGGATGCATGGCTCTTCGACTTTGTGCTTGCAATTTTCACCTTCTTGTCTTTAGGTATATTTTCAACTCAAAATACTTTTTCATCTCAGTGATCCAATCCACTAATTCATCAAAATCCAATTTTCTATTAGCTTGTGGTGACTAATCAAGAAAGTACTATCCAGGAAAGTACTATACACTTTTCCTCCTGACCTTTGTACACTGTAAAAAAATTTTGAGGCCGACTACTTTTCGGTTATTTGGGCTGACTACTTATAACTCATTCTAACCCTAAAGCAGGAAAATATTGTATAATATGGCTTAGGGTTAGGGATTTTCATTATGTATGATTTTAGTACTTGCGGCAGAATTGGGCTGTAAGGGATTATAGATTGTAATCAGGTTGTAATCACTGGATAATAATAATATTGGACTCGCTGTTGGTGGACGTAGCCCAGGGATTGGGTGAACCACGTTAAATCTGTGTGTCTTGTGTTCTATTCTGTGTGGTTTATTATTTTCTGATATTAGTTATATTTGCACATAATTGTTATTTCTGCCTTGTTAATCCTAACAAGTGGTATCAGAGTGAGGTTATTTCATTCATTCTTTCATCTATTCTCTGAAGTAGGTCTCACGAGTTAGTGGGAGAGTCTCTCGGTTAAGTGGGAGAAATGGCAGACAAGGGTAGGCTGAAGGTTGATGAGTTTAATGGGTAGAACTTCCAGTTATGGAAGATGCAAATGGAGGATTATCTCTATCAGAAGGATCTATGGCAGCCATTAGAGGGAGTAGCCAAGAAAGAGCAATCAATGTCTCAGGAGGATTGGGATATTTTGGATAGGAAGGCACTGGGGAGTATTCATCTATGCCTAGCACAATCGGTGGCATTCAATATTACTGAAGCAAAGACAGCTAAAGATCTGATGGAAACCCTAGCGAAGTTGTATGAAAAGCCTTCAGCTTCAAACAAGGTATTTCTTATGAAGCATTTATTTAATATGAAAATGGTAGAAGGTGGATCAGTTACTAATCATTTGAATGAGTTTAATACAGTTACAAGTCAATTAACCTCAGTTAAAATTACTTTTGATGAAGAGGTTAGGGCTCTCTTGATTTTGTGTTCTTTGCCTGAAAGCTGGAATGGCTTGGTAATGGCTGTTAGTAATTCTATTTCTGGTTCTAATACCCTAAAGTATGATAATGTTATTGGTGTTATATTGAGTGAGGAAATTCGTAGGAAAAGCTCAGGGGCATCCACATCGGGTAGTGTATTGAACACAAAAAGCAGAGGCAGAACAAGAGATAGAGGAAACAACTCTGGAAATCATGGGAAATCAAGAGGAAAATCAAAGGGAAAGAGGTTCGAATCTAAAGGGCCAAATGATTACTGGTACTGTGGAAAACCAGGTCATAAGAAGAAATATTGTTGGTCTCGAAAGAAAGATCAAGGAGACAAAAATGATGGAAACAAGGAGGCAAATGTGGTAAGTAACAAATCTGAGGAGGGTGCTTTGCTCTTGTCCTTAGAAAGTATTGATGATTCATGGATTTTAGATTCTGGGGCTTCATTTCATGCTACACCCCATAGAAGTTATTTTGTTGATTATGTCCAAGGGGATTTTGGGCTAGTTTATTTGGGAGATAATGCACCCTGTCAGATTGTTGGAAAGGGAAAAATTAAGATTAAGTTGCAGAATGGGAATCATTGGCTACTACAAGAGGTAAGACATGTTCCAAGGCTGAGTAGGAATTTAATTTCAGCAGGGCAACTAGGTGATGAGGGTTGCACAGTTACTTTTAATGATAAAAATTGGAAGGTTTCAAAAGGTTCCTTAGTAGTAGCAAAAGGTGTGAAAGTAGGCACCTTATATCTTTGTACAGGTCATACTGTTCCTTCTACTTTAATTGTTTTAGAAGATAATGAATGTTTAGGAACAGTGGCTGCAGTTGAGCAGGAAGAACATCAAACTATTGCTGTAGATTCTGACATAGCACTGTGGCACAATAGACTCGGGCACATGAGTGAAAAAGGTATGAAATTACTTCATTCAAAGAAAGTTTTACCTGGTCTGAAATGTGTCAATATGGATTTCTGTGAAAGTTGTGTTTATGGAAAACAAAAGAGAGTTAGTTTTGTGAAGAGTGGGAAGGAAAATAAAAATGAGAGATTAGAGCTTGTGCATACAGATGTATGGGGACTAGCTCAGGTATCTTCCCTTGGTGGCTCTCTGTATTATGTTACATTTATAGATGATGCAACAAGAAAAGTATGGATTTATTTCCTTAGATAGAAATCTAATGTATTTCAAACTTTTAAGAAATGGAAATGCTTGGTTGAGAATGAGACTGGTAAAAAGTTAAAATGTCTCAGATCTGATAATGGTGGTGAGTATTGCAGCACAGAATTTGAAGAATATTGTTCCTCTAATGGTATTCATAGGCAGAAAACTATACCAAGGACTCCACAAGAAAATAGAGTGGTTGAACGCATGAACAGGACAATAATGGAGCGTGCAAGGAGTATGAGGTTGCATGCTAGGCTGCCCAAAAATATGTGGGTAGAGGCAGTGAGCACTGCTATTTATTTAATCAATAGAGGCCCCTCTACTCCTTTGGACTGTGGTATTCCAGAGGAAGCATGGAGTGGTAAGAAGGTGAGTTATTCTTTTCTCAAAACCTTTGGTTGTGAAGCTTTTGCACTTATAGATTCTGAAAATAGAACCAAGCTGGAAGCTAAGTCAAAAAAATGTGTATTTATTGGGTATGGCATTGATGAATTTGGTTATAGGCTTTGGGATTTTGAAAATCATAAAATTGTAAGAAGCAGGGATGCCATATTCAATGAGAAAGTATTGTACAAAGATCTGTTGTTGCAGCATGAGAAGAAAGAAAATGACTATGTAGTACTGGATGATACTCCACAAGTTCATGTTCCAGTAGTTCCTTATGCTCCGCAACAACAGCAACAACAAATACCACACACCCCAGTGAGTGTTAGATGGTCAACAAGGCTAAGTAGACCTCCAGAAAGATTTTCTCCATCTTTGTATTCTATTTTGTTAATAGATGCTAGTGAACCTGAATGTTATAATGAAGCTGTGCAGGTGGATACAAAGCTTCAGTGGGAGTCTGCAATGACAGATGAAATGGAATCTTTGCTGAAAAATCAGACATGGGATTTATGTAAGTTACCTGCAGGTAAAAGGGCTTTACAGAATAAATGGGTTTACAGGATAAAAGAAGAGGATGGAGGTACAAAAAGATTTAAAGCCAGATTAGTCGTAAAAGGATTTGCACAGAAACATGGTATTGATTTTGATGAGATATTTTCTCCAGTTGTTAAAATGACTTCTATTCGTACTGTTTTAAGTATTGTGGCTACTGCAGATTTGCATTTAGAGCAGCTTGATGTTAAAACAACCTTTCTTCATGGTGATTTGGATGAAGAAATATATATGGTTCAACCACAAGGATTTGAGGTCAAGGGTAAGGAGAATTTGGTGTGCAGATTGCAGAAAAGTTTATATGGCTTGAAGCAAGCACCTCGGCAATGGTATATTAAATTTGACACTTTTATGAATAGGCATGGATATAGTCGGTGTCATTCTGACCATTTTGTTTATTTTAAGAGGTTGGATGATGATAGCTACATTATTTTATGTTTATATGTTGATGATATGCTTGTAGCTGGTTCTAACATGGATCACATTAAGGGGTTGAAACAATAGTTAGCAAAATCTTTTGCTATGAAGGATTTGGGGGCAGCAAAACAAATCCTCGGTATGAAAATTTGTAGAGATAGGAAAAATAGGAGATTGTCTCTATCTCAGGCTGATTATATTGAGAAGGTGTTGCAACATTTCTCTATGGAAAATGCCAAAGCTGTCAGCACACCTTTGCCTGGTCATTTGAAATTGACTAAGGATATGTGTCCCAAGACACCAGAAGAAGAGACTAAAATATCTAAGGTACCTTATGCTTCAGCTGTAGGGAGCTTAATGTATGCTATGGTATGTACTAGGCTAGATATTGCACACGCAGTGGGAGTCGTTAGCCGTTATATGAGTAACCCTGGTATTGAGCATTGGAATGCAGTCAAATGGATTCTCAAATATTTGAGAGGCACATCCAGTAAGTGTTTACACTTTGGGGGTTCTACTACTACTGTACAAGGCTATGTTGACTCAGATTTGGCAGGAGATATAGATAGCAGGTGGAGTACTACAGGTTATATATTTACTATTGGTGGGACAGTAGTGAGTTGGATTTCTCGACTACAAAAGGTGGTTGCTTTATCCACTACAGAGGCAGAGTATGTTGCTGCTATAGAGGCAGCCAAGGAGATGATATGGCTTCAATTCTTCATGGAAGAATTGGGACATCCACAAAAGGATAATTTTCTATATACAGATAGCCAAAGTGCCATTCATCTTGCAAATAATTCCGCTTTGCACTCAAAGACAAAACACATATAGTTGCGGTACCATTTCATTCGATCAGTTTTGGATGATGGACAGTTAAGGCTGGAAAAGATTCATACTGATGATAATCCAGCAAATATGTTTACAAAGGTAGTAACAAGGGAGAAGTTGAACTCATGTTCAGCTTCATTTGGTCTTCTAGACTGAACAAAATAAAGGAACAGCTGAGTCCAAGGTGGTTCAATCTAGTGGGAGCCTCATGTGGGTAGCGGTATTGCTACAGGATCAGTCTCCAAGTGGGAGGTTTTTTAGTATAGTGTGGATACTGATCAGTCACCAAGTGGGAGATTGTTAGCTTGTGGTGACTAATCAGGAAAGTACTATCTAGGAAAAAAATTTTGAGGCCGACTACTTTTCAGTTATTTGGGCTGACTACTTATAACTCATTCTAACCCTAAAGCGGGAAAATATTGTATAATATGGCTTAGGGTTAGGGATTTTCATTATGTATGATTTTAGTACTTGCGGCAGAATTGAGCTATAAGGGATTACGAATTGTAATCAGGTTGTAATCACTGGATAATAATAATATTGGACTCGCTATTGGTGGACGTAGCCCAGGGATTGGGTGAACCACGTTAAATCTGTGTGTCTTGTGTTCTATTCTGTGTGGTTTATTATTTTCTGATATTAGTTATATTTGCACATAATTGTTATTTCTGCCTTGTTAATCCTAACATTTTCCACCATACTCAGGAGGATTAAAGTGTGGTGTAGACTTCAAACTTGTCAAAGCCTTCAAAAATCTTTCCTCACCATGATCCATCACAGGTGTAGGTTCTGCATCACCTTGTTCCACCTCAAATTAATCATCACTAACATCCTCAACATGTCTTCCTCTTCTTTGGGTTGTTTCAACAACTTCTAATCTAGCAGCAATTTGTCTTAACATGTCTGCCAGTCCTGGATCCGCATCTCACCTCCCACAAACCATCTTGAAAACCCTCTGCAATTGCAGGTCAGATCGCAATCTGCTACCCCACAACAATCAACTAGGGCTTCACAAGAAGGAACCTACAAATCTAGATTCAAAAATCTAGATCCAGATCTAACCTCGCTCTGATACCACCTGATGCAAGGGCAAGGAGAAAAGGGGGGGCCAAATAGTGGCACACCCTAATGATCCAGCCTTCTCAACAACACGCAGAAGAAAATAACAACACAAAGAGTGAGAGAGAGAATGCAGGGTCAATGATATATTAATTCATTCAAATTGATTCATACATGTTGGGTTGAAAGGCCTTCCCAGTTATAGCCAGATATTATAATAAATTACAGATGTCCTCAAACATGCGAGGATCTACCAGTAATCTCTAATCTTCTATCTTCTTCCTTCTCTCCAAGAACTGACTCCCTAAACTCTAACCAAACAACTACATTTATACAAGAGGCTACCAAATTGAGTCGGCCTTCAGATCCACAATCACTAGAAGAAATGATCAAATTTGGGACCACATGCTTCCTAATGATGGATTCTAGCATTAAATCCATGACTCATAATTAATGCACAAGTCGGCCTTAACAGGAACTCAAAATAAACTACTTGGTAAGAAAGGATGACCAAGCAATAGACAAGCATCACCGAGTGCCAAAGAAATAATTGACCTCCCAGGAGATAACCAACCAAACTTAGTAACCAAAGGAAATTGACCAAATACTGAACCAACTCAGTCAAAGAAAGAACCGAGCAACATAGACAAACTCAAAATGTTTTTTTTTTTGGTGACATAGGATTGCCAAGGAACTGAGATGCTCCTGCATAAGAAAGATTCATAATTCATTTCCAAAGCCCTCCTAGATATATGTGTATTTGTATTCTAATGGCAGATAGTCTAATTAGATCCAGACAAGAATGAATTTATTGCAATGATATTTTCTATTGAATTTTGGGATCTAGTTTTGCATATCTAACCCAGATGTTTGAAATCCAAACATTTAAAAAAAAAATCTTGTCTCTACTATCTTTATATTTGAATATCGCTATGATATACCCACTTTGAAAATCTAGATTGTCAACTTCTTCTAAATCATTCTAATTTTAATTCATCCATTTTTCTAAATGCTTTAATGAAATGGAGATATTCTAAAACTTATCAATTATGGCTTGTTGTTGAAGCTTCCTTTTCTAAACTTCTAGAAACTCTTCCGTAAATTTGATGGATGCTTTGCCAACTGCATGGTTTTTTGGCATTGATTCCTTCTTCTTACTTTCTTCTCCCTTCTCTTTTGTGCTAGCTTTGGCCTTTCTAACCTCTCCCTCTTTTATCCCCTTATGTTTCCATATTTGTCTTGTTTTGACTTTTAGGGTTTGCAAACCTAATCTCTCATTTTCTCCAACTTGTTTAGTCCTCTACAAAGCTCTCCCATTTTTCTAATTTTATCTTGCATTGGCTTCCAAAGATGCAAATTATTGTCTCACCTTACTACTTTCATTACCCCTTAGATAAATCCATCTCTTTCTCTTTGATTCCATATCATTTTTCCTCCTCTTAGTTTTGAATAACATCCCTCTTCTCCTAAATATGTCCCAATGGTGATTCGACCAAGATTTCTTTGGGAGAGGAGGATTGAAGGGCCTACCATTTGTGAATTTTGAAAAGATTGGAATGATGTTTGGGTTTATTTTAAATCTCCTTTCAAACCTATTAACCCCTCAATTTTTGTTTCTATGCTGATCTTTCACTAGGGTTAGAGTTCTGAGATTTTTGCTAGCATTTCTATAGCTATTCCCCTATTTGTTGCTGAATACATCTCCAACTCCCTTATGAACCCCTCCCATAGCTCCTCTTGGCTAATAAAAAACTCCTAGGGCATAAATTTCCTATGATTTTCTTCTGTAATGCTCCATGATCATTTCCTACCTCTCAGATATTCCATTTGCTTAGAAACCCACAAGATGAAACGTCTTATTTTTCAAGAATTGGTATTTTGAAGATTGTGACATTAGGATAATTTATTTCTCACCAAGGTAGCTAGTAATTACATCTATAAGCCTTTATCTCATTTGTTCAACTCTCAGTATTTCCTCATTAGTTCTTAATCAATGAAATTAGGTGTCACCTCCTTCTAATCAATATATACCTCTTTCTCACCTGATTGATTTAATTCTTATCATAATTACAAGTTAACTTCCAATCTCTTGTATATTTTTCATTTTGATTCACTCATCTAAGAGGCTTGTACATGTATTCTATTATTTGATTTCAATATTCAATCAATCAATTCATGAATATGAATAACATTATTATGTATTTCTAATTTTGTACCCAATTCATAGGAATTAGGTCCATAGTTTATTTTTTTTATCACATAATGTAAATTTAAATGAATGTTGAAATTAGAGTAATTTTTTTATGAACATGGTCATAATCTAGGATATGTTTTGAAAATAATGATTCATTGGGTATATATCACTAAGAACTCTTCAAATAATTATGTGGATTCATGTGTAGCTTAGACTAACAGTACTACATCACCCTAGACAACATATTTCCACCACAATATCAAAATCTTCTTAAGAATTTTAGATATTCCAATAGTTGAAGGTTAAACTAAGATTAAGGCCCTAAAGTATGGGTGAGTGGTCATGATTTTCCTTTTCTTGAATAGGGATCATCTCTATTGTGACAACCATCTTTAACATCTAACAACATTAGATACTAAAATATTCTAAAAGAATAAAAGTTACTATAATATTGGCATGCACACTCATTCACAATTTCTAGAAGAATATTAAGATAAAGAATAAACAATGTATAAATTAAATTTTGACAATTCAAAATTAAATTGGCAAATGAATCAAAATATCTTTCATATCGTTTCATCCATTATATTCAAAATTATTCTATTGTATGAGCAACAACAATAAAGATAATTTTAAAAAACAAAGTAGAAGAAAATATAGAATTTTAAAAAACAAAGTAGAAAAAAATAGAGAATTTAAAATTTAAAAAAAAAATAGAAATTTTAAATTAAACAAAGTAGAAAAAAATAGAGAATTTTAAGAAAACAAATAGAAAAAAACATAGAATTTTAAAAAATTAAGTAGAAAAAAAATAAAGAATTAAAAAAAACAAAGTAAAAAAATAGATAATAAAAAAAGAACAAAGTTGAAAAAAATATAGCCGTTACCTAACGGCATTCAAATTAAGACTTTAAATTTGATTCCTCCTTACTGTCTACCTGATTCTTCCTTGGTAAAACTTTATATTATACTTTGTCCTGAGCTGAAATGTCTACCTGATTAGAGATTGTCTTCCTTGACAGATCTTGAAATCTCTGCAACTAAGTAATCTTCAGAGGCTGAGGATATCCAATTGTCCAATCTCTACAACTAAGTAATCTTTTTGATCAAGCAGCCTCAAGAATATAAATATAGAAGTGTGCAGGATTTTATAGCCTCAAGGATATAAATACAGAAGTAATCTTTTGGATCGAGCAGCCACTTGGAGAATTATAATTTAGAGGAGATTGAAGCTTAGATGGATCCATGGAAGATCCTTAATTGAGTTGAAATGAAACCCATATTCTCATAACTCGCAATTGATAAATGATTGATTAGTTGGGATTGGAAGAACTCAAGGGCTTTTGTGACCGAAATAGCTACCCATCACCAAGAATAGGCTTAGATAGTTGCTTTCAAATATCATAATATTACTTTCAAATATCATAATTTATGCTTTTGTATATTTGAAGGATTAGATAGTCGCTTTTCTTGATCCCATCCTTATAAAAAGATATAATAAAGTTTCAAAAGTCTCAGAAACTCTGAATTCAATGATGACTTGCTGAGCTTGAGAGGACTGGTTTGATTGGGAGAACTACCAATTTGACCATGACTTTAGACTGGTTTGATTGGGAGAAGAGGCATTCCACACATAACCCATGTTTCTCTATTCTTTCTTTTCATGAGGCCTTTCACAACGATTGACCATGATAAACCCATCTTTTCTAGATTGACACTAAAATTTCTTGTGCGCTTTGGCAACTTATTGCCAGCTGTGGACATATTGCAATAAAAATTTGTAAAATGTGTCATTGAGATGAAGTGTAGAGTTTCAGCTAGTGATGATCAGTACACCAATTTGAGGGGCAGAGTGATGATCAGAAAGGTGGAAGCCTCCTTTGTTTGTCTTTCTTCTATTCATCATGTTTTTCTTTTGCATTTATCTCTTCTTTTTTTTCTTTTGATTTTGATTTTGATACAACTTATGCACCATTATTTTAATTTGTGCTGAGAGAGGTGTTCAAACGTTGATGAGAAAAATGACATTTCAGATTATTTTACATGGATGTTTTCTTTCTCTCTTTGGGCATGGCCATGCCTCCTCTATTTGTGTTTATTATGTTCATCATGTTTTTCTTTTGCATTTATCTCTTTTTTTTTCTTTTCTTTTTCTGATTTTGATTTTGATACTGCATACGTGCTCTTATTGCCAAGGGATTGGATTTTATCACCTCATTTTAGTCTCTTATTTTTCTTCTTGTTTTGAAGAATTTTGTGCACTATTGTGGGTTTGGATTTCAACACCTTGTGATCTGGGTTCTTCATTACTTGTATGGATCTAGATTTCCCTTGTTCTTGTGAACTAGTTTCTTGATCATTTTCTTGAGAATCTGTTGACTGTCCTCTGTTTCAAGGAAAATAGCACTCACATGCTCATTTTCTTGGCTTTTGAGGGATGGGGTTAACATTTGTTGAGATTCATTTTCATTGTTCTCTTCATCATTTGTTGCGATTCATTTTCATTGTTCTCTTCATCAATTGTTTTATAGGAATTCAGAGTAGATTCTAGGTCTATTTAGAGATGATTTGTTATTCATATATGTATTGGAATATTGAATACATAGTCTCCATTCTATTTCTGACAATTCTTAGGAGTCACCATGGATAGAATGTGCTAGAGGCTATGTAATGCAGGCTATGCTGTGTAAGGTACCTGTTTAGGATACTCCATATTTCAAGGCCAAGCATGTGCAGGTATGCATGCCATTATGCTTGTTTATTTTTTCTTGGGGTTTTGTTTCTTTGATTTTGCAATGTTTTGGTTGGATTTTTATGTCTTAGAAGAATGGATGCCTATTTTTCTTATGTCTTAAAATTTTGTGGTTTGTTATAAACATATAGACTTATTATCTTGATAGTGATGCCTCATAGGTATACACAAAAAGTATACTTGAAACTTTTAATAAATAATACCTCAAATGACTCAAGTAGCTCATTGAGTTTCCCCTCCTTTGATTCAACTTCATTCTGTAAAAGTTTTGCTCTCCTTGGATCTTTTTCCTCCTCAAGTTCTTTCTTAGCATAAAGTAACTCTACTTCAATTGCCTTCTTTTCCTCTCTTTGTGCCTCTGTTAATCTTAGCTGAAAAGGTAAAGTCATGACAAATTAATGCAATTAGGAATAGTTTTGTCCTACAATTGTCTTGTGGCATTGTTTGAGAGAGTAGTGTTGTGAGGTTTCACATCATCGCCCCAAAATATTTGGGGACCCTATTTTTCAAACCAGACTTGGCCTTTTTCCAGATTTTGATGCCCGATGCCTTGAGGATATTGTTGGACATGGATGCTAGATGGATGATTTTGAAAATTATTGATGTATTAGGCATGTGTTTTGAATTTGATTGTCAATTTGACCATCTTCTTGGAGAATTTTTGTAAGCTCAGATGATGAATTCGATTTTGAAATAAGTGAATTTGGGCCGAAGTGTTTGATTTGCAAAATAAAATGAAATTGATTCTATCTCCCTCATGAGATAGAAATTTGGGAATTGAATTTCAAATTTGGGCAATTAACATCAAAATCTAGCCTTTAAAATCAAAATCAAGTCCCTTATTATTTAAAATTGGGCTAATAGAAGGAAAATCTAGGCATTGAGATTGTAAAATCTGGCCTTTTAACCATCAAAATCTGGGCAATTTAATTCAAAATTTGTGTGAAAATTAAAAAATCTTGGCCCGATTTTGAAGAATCCCCTTCCATTATGGCATAAGACTTGAGAAAATAATGAAAGTGGGCCTCCCTTATTGGTGGTGCCACTTTTCTACTTATTCATTTAAAAAATTCAAAGTTTAAATTATAATTTTAATGCAAATATTCATGTATCTCCTATTGGGTTGGCCCCTTTGTTTGGGTTTTTATTTATTGATTTTCAGTTTTGTGTAACATAGGTCGGCCCTAGAATTGGGAGCCCTAGGCAGGTATAAGAGGAGGTGCCTCTCCTCATTCATCTCACACTTGACTCAACTAAAAAGTAGAACCGAAATATCTAAGGAGCATAGCAACATTTTCTTAGAAGGCAGTCTGAAATCCACCTCAATGCAGAGATCTGAAACAGTCTAAGGAGGGCAGGTGCAATTTTTGTAGGAGCAATCCAAAATTTTGAGGAGGAGCAGCGAGCCTGATTTAGAGGGAAGACTTGAATACAAGAGAATGCAGATCAAAAAAAAAAAAAAGTCAATCTAGGGCAGACTTCTGAATTTGTTTGAGAGCCCAAAGGGCAGGCTCAAATTTGTAGGGGTCTGATCCATAAGGCCACAAATTGGTGGAAGAAGAATAAAGTTTGAAGCATACTTACAACTTTGCATGAGATGACCTGCTATTTAGAGAAGCTTGCAAATTTATACAGAGGCCTGTGATATTACCAGAGGGAGTGAAATAAATGGTGGAGCAGATCTGATATAGGTTGCGAAAATCAGTAAAGGGAAGATCTGATGTGTGTTTGTGCCCTGATTTGAACTCTAGAGGTATTTTTTGATGACAAGGAAGTGAGGGAGCATTGATAGGAGGAGGCCACAATTCAGTTTGGATGAAGAGAAGCTACAAATTTCTAAAACATGCCATTTTTTGATAGAAAGAGACTACTGATTTTTTTTGCCTAGCCATGCCATTGTGGGGACAAATTGGCAAAATTTAGTGAGTAATTTAACTTATTCTCTTCAATTTCTATCTTTCATTGGTGTTGTTTGTTTGGGTGTTGGAGATAAGTTTTAGGATTGAGAGAAGGCTGGCTCATTAAGCAGATTTCTTGATTGTCTTGATTGGATTCTTTCCCTTCTTGCTTGCATCATCCATTCCATCACCTCATCATCTCATTAGGGCTTGAATTTTTTAGATATAAGTGTAGTTTCCATTTAGGATTTGGAGAAAAGGAGATATAAGTGTAGTCCCACCCCTAGGAAAGAAGAGGAGATATAAGTGTAGTCCATTCATAGGTAACGAAGAGGTAGAAATAAGTGGTAGTCAATCTCACTAGGTGAAGAGGCAGAGATAAGTGTAGTGTGATAGGAATTGGTGAGGTAGAAATATATTTGATCACCCCTAGGTGAAGAGGTAGAGATAAGTGTAGTCCCACCTCACTGTAGAAAGAAGGGGCAGAAATAAGTGTTTAGGATGGTGGATGCTAGTGCAAGCAAGAACCGAATTAATACCAAAATAGGAGACAATGAAGATATGATGCCCAAGACCACCTTCTTCTCAAAATTGAAGCGAGTTTGAGACACTAACATCGGTACCATTGACATGATACAATTGAGAGATAGGTTGAAGAGGGCCAGTCCTCTATGGCAAAGAAGATTAGTAAGTGTGGAATTGTATAAGGAAGTGTTCAGTATACCCCCAGCAGTGGACATGGCAAAACATAATTGGTTACATGAAGGAAAGAAGGGAGTCACCAAGTCAACAAGGCTCACCCAATCAGATTTCAAATCAGAGTATGGCAACCTCATTGTGCTTCTCAACCGAGTCACGAGCTCTGCTCAAGGTACATAATTTAATCTTTGGTTGTACTATTTTATTGAAGGAATTGAGAATAGAAAAGAAAGTTTGATTGGGCTAGGATCATTAGCATGAATTTAGAGTTGCAACTTAGGATAGTACAAAATCAGAAGCAATTCTACATGGGATTCTACCTTTTCTAGTTGATTGCAAGACTATTAGTGATGCTTTTCTAGTTGAACCAAATCCAATTTTGAGGAGATGCATTACACCACTATGGTTGAGGCAGAGGCTTATGCCAAGGGGCAAGGTTGTGGCAGTTCGAATAGTTGAAGGCATTCAAGGGGTTAGCCAAAGAGGAAAACATTAGTGAACAAGCAAGTTTCATTGCAAATTGGAGGAGATTTGAGGATATTGTAGGAGATATGGCCAGGGTAGGTGCCCCCAAGAACCCAAGAGTATTGAAGCAGAGGGGGATGCATGCAAACCAAATTCAAGCAGGAAGGTTGGAGAGGACCATGAAGGCCATGAAGGTTAAAGAAGGCAAGAATAATGAAGGTGGAAAGTGAGAAGATAGGTTGAAGAGGTCAAGTTTAATTTCAAGGTGGTGGTCAAGAGCAAGGCTCTCAAATTGCAAAAAGGTTCACATCTAGGCAAGCCACCGAGGCCAAGGCAAGATTACCCTAAGTGCATGAAGACCTTACCCCTTTCAAGGTTAGGACATCAGGTACAAGAAAGTTCAAGTGGTGATGAGAAAGTTTCTAAGGACAAGCTCAAGCATCCAAGGCTTCACCTCATCTCAAGGATTAAATAAATTTATAAGATAAGGTTGATGAGGTGGAAATTTCATGTACATGCAATCAAATCATGCCAAGTGTCCTATGTTCTCATTGGTTGACAAATTATTGTAATTTTCTCATTGGTCCACAAAGTTGGTGCCCTCATGTAATTGGTTGAAAGATGGTAACCCTAATTAGGGTTTGTAAGGTTTAATCTTGGCCCTTGATTTTGCCTCTTAATGTTGGCCACTCGTTGTAATTTTGAGCCTCTATATAAGGCCATTTGTTCTCATTTGTAAAGGGAGTTATGTTGGAGAATTGTTGCCAAAATACTATCAAAATTGTTCTCTATTCATTGTTGTGATTTGCATGGTGGATATACATGATCATTTTGGTGTATTGCATGTTTCTTATCATCTCTCAAATTAAAGTAGGATTTCATTTCATGTTGTTAGAATACAAGTAGATGGCTAGTTTTATGGTGATATTGGTAAATGTTTGATAGGGATCTATATACTAGGCCACTAGCATCTTAGTGGCTTGTTAAGGATCCTTGTGTGGTAATCTAGTCTCATTCCCCTTGAATCATTGCATCTATGGAGGTGGCACCACTGGAAAGCTTTCATTAGGTTGATCCCCATCCATTTTCCAATCTTTCCATTCTATAGGAGTAGTAGTAAAGCAAGAAGTAGTTTAGAAGTTGAAGTTTGAAGAGCAAACTTGGAAGTGATATAAATTGGAAAATCAATTAAGTATACATTGCAAAGCTAATTCTCATCATAGCGAGAATTTGACATCCTCAAGTGAACATCGTAAGCCTGCCAAAGTGATTACCAACAAATCACATTAATATAACTGGGTTAGTATCCACAGGTGTAAGGAACCTTGGAGTATTCTCATGATCTTCATGAGTATATACTTTTCAAGAGAGGGTTGAGTGTTTGGTACGCTGTATCAAGTATTCAATTGCTATATGTTATGTACTGGTACAAAACTGAAATCAACATTATTTGGCACTAGAAGGAGAGCTGAACAATGTTCATTCATGGACTATCAACAATAATGAGCTTTCATGTTATATTTGAGATGTGAGAGATCTCTTCAAAAGTTCAAAAAATCTGAAAAATTGAAAAACTTGGAAAATAAAAAAGGAAAGGTTTCTCAATGGACATATAGGTGGATGTTTTTCCCATTTGGTTTGATTTAAAAAAGAGGTTACCTCTATGGGATTTGTCTCAACTTGAAGCATTAGGAAAGTGTAGGATACATGGTACTATAGCTCATGAGGAAATGAATTATTTGGTGTTTCTCTTGAGAGTGGACTTGGCATTAAGAGGAAGATTTTCTTTTTCACAAATACATGAGCCTAGGGTCCTTGTTAATTCAGAGGAAGATTTTCTTGATTTCAAAGAAGATATCAATAGGGAACCAAAAAACATATATGGAAGTTCTTGGTGTAGTGTACATAGTCTCTCACATTTGGAATCTACTTGTCCATCTTGTCAAGACACTTATGACTTGGTCAAGTTTCAATTGGGTTGGTATGAGGAAATATCAGTGGGAGGTGGTAAGGATTTCTTTCAGCTTTTAAGTTGGACACCAAAAAATGAAGAGGGTGAGATGCATCAAGATGATATGGTTGATTCTAATGTTCAAGATAACCAAGTGGAGGAACCTTCACACTTTACTCCTCAAGAGGAAGAAGTTGACAAGAAAATTAAGGAACCAATTGAATTCATCCAAAGAAGAGGAAGCATATCAAACAAGGATTCACACTTTGACGAGCTAGAAGATCATAACAAGTTTGAAGAGGTGATCCTTGGTGAAATTTCCCTCATGCTACAAGGTTGAATTCTTGAGGATGAGTTGGAATAAATCTCTAGCACTCTTCATGAAAGAAACAATCAATTGGACAAGTTGAACAAGGAATTGCAAGTTACTACAAAAGAATCAAGATATGAGGAAAAGTTTGATAAAGCATTCCAGGACATCATTACCACCATATTCTTCAAGGGGATGCTTAAGGATCTTATGGAAGAAATATGAATGGATTCATTGCCAAAGGCATCCCAAGATAGAAAAGTTGTTGCAAGTGGCATGGTTCACCATCAACTTCGACCTCCAAAAATATTACCACTTGAAATGGAAGTTGATGGGAAACTCACAAGGATGTATGATGGTTCTCCTATCAGTCTTGAAGGTGCTATGTTTGGTGAGAGTCTATATAAAGAATTGCAAGATGTTCCTAAAGAGAGTTCAAATGGAAATTACATGCTAGATGATGAAGCTCCTAGTGGTGAGGATATGCAAGGATTGTTAAGTGGTGATCAAGTTGCTCCCGTGGAAAAGGAAAATAGTGAACAGTTTGGGTTGATGCTATAGTTGGATATTGTGTTCGAGAAACTTGGAGAGGTATTTGATGGGGAGAATATCAAGGAATCCTTGATTTTTAAGGATAAACTTGAGGAGATTCACAAGGATGCATGGTTCACATTTCACAAGGACAAGCCCCCAAAGATGATATTTCATGAGCTTGATTCCAAGATTGATCCTGCCTTGACTACCAATGAGTTTGATATAGATGTTAGGGGGAAGATTCATCACCATTTGTGACCTGTTGAAGCTATGGATGATCAATTGAGGTTTGAACAAGAGTTACCACATGAAGCACACCAGGTTGTTTCTTTCCCTGCTCTTAAGGATGAAAAGCTCCCAAAGATGATATTTCATGAGCTTGATTCCAAGATTGATCCTACCTTGACTACCAATGAGTTCAATATAGATGTTAGGGGGAAGATTCATCACTAGTTGTGACCTCCTAAAGCTATGGATGATCAATTGAGGTTTGAACAAGAGTTACCACATGAAGCACACCAGGTTGTTTCTTTCCCTTCTCTTAAGGATGAAAGGTATGAAAGTTTTTATTTTGATTATGGAAATTTTGAAAAAACAACTTGTATTTGGATTGATCATGGACCCTATGAGTTGCCTCAATTGTTGTTTTCTCATGATAATTTTCCTGAGTTTGAGTTTGAGGTGACAAATTTTTTTCAGAGTACAAGGATGAGTTTGTGAGATTGAGAACTATCACCCAAACCTTGTTACTTGTGAACATCCTGAGAAACCATGTTAGATCCAGTGTATATATTAGATCTGTTAGTGTTGTCCCTTTAGAGTCTTGTACATAATAGGGTAGGTTTGTCTTGGACCATTTGGTTCAGGAGAGTAGTTTAGTTTTCTTTCTGTTCTTAGATTGGAGTTTGTCTTGGACCATTTGGCCCAAGGGTTAGAGTAGTTTTCCTTCCAGTTGGTTAGAGTAAGTTTCCGTTCAGTTGTTTAGTTTAGGTGTTTGAGGGAGCTCAAGTTTAATTTGCATCAAGTCATTTGACTTGAGATCTTTTAGCTTCTCTTAGTCGGTTGGGTAGTTTTGGCTTTGGAGCTTTGCAAGTGCAAAGGGGGTCCATGTTATCACTCGTGGACGAGGTGTGTAGATTTTTACACTTTTGGTGTCAAAACCTAGAGTTCGTATTGTTCATTTCTTGAATATATTTGACAAGGTTTGGAGATCTTAGGGTGTGCTTAGTCATTGATCTATGGTAGGACTTGTACTAAATTTGGGCCTAGCTTGATAGTGGTTCTCGAGTTACCTTTGACATGGTTACAACATTTTATTCAAACTTAATTGCTCCAAGTTCTTGGTGTTTTGAAGTGAAGTTGGACTTAGTGAAAATCTTACACCTGATTTAGCACCACTATGGTCTTCCAAACCCTCCGTGGGCTTCATTTCCTGCAAGCCAAACAGAAGATTGAAAAGAGAAGAGAAAGAAATATCAAAAAAAAAAAATAGAAAAAAGGAAAATAAGTGCAAAATGAAAGACAATATCAAAGTGAAAATAAAGATGAAAATTGGCTTTAAAGGGCATGCAATTATCTCTACCAGTGCTACTAAGTGGTCACTAAAGGTAGAACTGTGATTGTGGTGCCACAATGATAACTCTGTCGGGGCTATGGATGCCTGATTGGTAGCGGGGCTCTATCCAGGATGCTTTTGAATTAAGGATATTATAATAGCTAAGTCTAATGGATCCGAGAGATTATCAAGTTCTTGTCGAGTGGGGAATAAATCACTTGCAAACACATGAGTAGCTTATGGTTAGGGTGCTTAGGTTCAACTTGAAAGTTCTTTCCCTAGTTGAGTACTTGTCCTTAAGTAGATTTTCAGATAGGTCATCCTGAGATTTTAGTTCTAAGTTACTTTATTCTTGAAATGTTTAGAAAAATTTCATTGGGTTGATGCCAGATGTTGTGAGGTTTCACATCATCACCCCAAAATATTTGGGGACCCCCATTTTTCAAACCAGACTTGGCCTTTTTTCCAGATTTCGATGCCCGATGCCTTGACGATATTGTTGGACATGGATGCTAGATGGATGATTTTGAAAATTATTGATGTATTAGGCCCGTGTTTTGAATTTGATTGTCAATTTAACCATCTTCTTGGGGAATTTTTTGTAAGCTCGGATGATGAATTGGATTTTGAAATAAGTGAATTTGGGCCAAAGTGTTTGATTTGCAAAATAAAATGAAATTGATTTTATCTCCCTCATGAGATCAAAATTTGGGCATTGAATTTCAAATTTGGGCAATTAACATCAAAATTAGGTCCCTTATTATTTAAAATTGGGCTAATAAAAGGAAAATTTGGGCATTGAGATTGTAAAATCTAGCCTTTTAACCATCAAAATCTGGGCAATTTAATTCAAAATCTATGTGAAAATTAAAAAATCTTGGCCTGATTTCAAAGAAACCCCTTCCATTATGGCATAAGACTTGAGAAAATAATGAAAGTGGGCCTCCCTTATTGGTGGTGCCACTTTTCCCCTTATTCATTTAAAAAATTCAAAGTTTAAATTGTAATTTTAATGCAAATTTTCATGTATCTCCTGCTGGGTCGGCCCCTTTGTTTGGGTTTTTATTTATTGATTTTCAGTTTTGTGTAACACAGGTCGGCCCTAGAATTAGGAGCTCTAGGTAGGTATAAGAGGAGGTGTCTTTCCTCATTCATCTCACACTTTACTCAACTAAAATGCAGAACTGAAATATCTAAGGAGCAGAGCAACATTTTCTTAGAAGGCAGTCCGAAATCCACCTCAATGCAGAGATCTAAAATAGTCTAAGGAGGGCAGGTGCAATTTTTGTAGGAGCAGTCTAAAATTGTGAGGAGGAGCAGCGAGCCTAATTTAGAGGGAAGACTCAAATACAAGAGAATGCAGATCAAAAAAAAAAATTCAGTCTAGAGCAGACTTCTAAATTTGTTTGAGAGCTTAAAGGGCAAGTTTGAATTTGTAGGGGTCCGATCCATAAGGCCACAAATTGGTGGAAGAAGAATAAAGTTTCAAGAAGACTTGCAACTTTGCATGAGATGACCTACTATTTAGAGAAGCTTGCAAATTTATACAGAGACCTATGATATTACCAGAGGGAGTGAAATAAATTGTGGAGCAAATCTGATATAGGTTGCGAAAATCAATAGAGGGCAGATCTGATGTGTGTTTGTGCCCTGATCTGAACTCTAGAGGTATTTGTTGATGACAAGGAAGTGAGGGAGCATTGATAGGAGGAGGCCACAATTCATTTTGGATGAAGAGAAGCTACAGATTTCTAAAACATGCCATTTTTTGACAGAAAGAGACTAATTATTTTTTTTGCCCAGCCATGCCATTGTGGGGACAAATTGGTGAAATTCAGTGATTAATTTAACTTATTCTCTTCAATTGCTATCTTTCATTGGTGTTTTTTGTTTGGGTGTTGGAGACAAGTTTCAGGATTGAGAGAAGGTTGGCTCATTAAGCGGATTTCTCGATTGTCTTGATTGGATTCTTTCCCTTCTTGCTTGCATCATCCATTCCATCACCTCATCATCTCATTAGGGCTTCAAGTTTGGAGATATAAGTGTAGTTTCCATTTAGGATTTGGAGAAAAGGAGATGTAAGTGTAGTCCCACCCCTAGGAAAGAAGAGGAGATATAAGTGTAGTCCATTCATAGGTAACAAAGAGGCAAAAATAAGTGGTAGTCAATCTCACTAGGTGAAGAGGCAGAGATAAGTGTAGTGTGATAGGAATTGGTGAGGTAGAAATATATTTGATCACCCCTAGGTGAAGAGGCAGAGATAAGTGTAGTCCCACTTCACTATAGAAAGAAGGGGCAGAAATAAGTGTTTAGGATGGCGGATGCTAGTGCAAGAAAGAACTGAATTAATACCAAAATAGGAGACAATGAAGATATGATGCCCAAGACCACCTTCTTCTCAAAAATGAAGTGAGTCTAAGACACTAACATCGGTACCATTGACATGATACAATTGAGAGATAGGTTGAAGAGGGCCAGTCCTCTGGCAAAGAAGATCAGTAAGTGTGGAATTGTATAAGGAAGTGTTCAGTATACCCCCAACAATGGACATGGAAAAATAGAATTGGTTACACAAAGGAAAGAAGGAAGTCACCAAGTCAACAAGACTCACCTAGTCAGATTTCAAATTAGAGTATGGCAACCTCATTGTGCTTCTCAACCGAGTCACGGGCTCTACTCAAGGTACACAGTTTAATCTTTGGTTGTACTATTTTATTGAAGGAATTGAGAATAGAAAAGAAAGTTTGATTGGGCTAGGATCATTAGCATGAATTTAGAGTTTCAACTTAGGATAGTACAAAATCAAAAGCAATTATACATGGGATTCTACCTTTTCTAGTTGATTGCAAGACTATTAGTGAAGAGGAAAACATTAGTGAAGAAGCAGGTTTCAATGCAAATTGGAGGAGACTTGAGGATATTGGAGGAGATATGGCCGGGGTAGGTGCCCCCAAGAACCCAAGAGTATTGAAGCAGAGGGGGGTTCATGCAAACCAAATTAAAGTGGGAAGGTTGGAGAGGACCATGAAGGCCATGAAGGTTAAAGAAGGCAAGAATAATGAAGGTGGAAAGTGAGAAGATAGGTTGAAGAGGTCAAGTTTAATTTCAAGGCGGTGGTCAAGAGCAAGGCTCTCAAATTGCAAAAAGGTTCACATCTAGGCAAGCCACCAAGGCCAAGGCAAGATTACCCTAAGTGCATGAAGACCTTACCCCTTTCAAGGTTAGGACATCAGGTACAAGAAAGTTCAAGTGGTGATGAGAAAGTTTCTAAGGACAAGCTCAAGCATCCAAGGCTTCACCTCATCTCAAGGATTAAATAAATTTATAAGATAAGGTTGATGAGGTGGCAATTTCATGTACATGCAATCAAATCATGCCAAGTGTCCTATGTTCTCATTGGTTGACAAATTATTGTAATTTTCTCATTGGCCCACAAAGTTGGTGCCCTCATGTAATTGGTTGAAAGATGGTAACCCTAATTAGGGTTTGTAAGGTTTAATCTTGGCCCTTGATTTTGCCTCTTAATCTTGGCCACTCATTGTAATTTTGAGCCTCTATATAATGCCATTTGTTCTCATTTGTAAAGGGAGTTATGTTGGAGAATTGTTGCCAAAATACTATCAAAATTGTTCTCTATTCATTGTTGTGATTTGCATGGTGGATATACATGATCATTTTGGTGTATTGCATGTTTCTTATCATCTCTCAAATTAAAGTAGGATTTCATTTCATGTTGTTAGAATACAAGTAGATGGCTAGTTTTATGGTGATATTGGTAAATGTTTGATAGGGATCTATATACTAGGCCACTAGCATCTTAGTGGCTTGTTAAGGAGCCTTGTGTGGTAATCTAGTCTCATTCCCCTTGAATCATTGCATCTGTGGAGGTAGCACCACTGGCAAGCTTTCATTAGGTTGATCCCCATCCATTTGCCAATCTTTCCATTCTATAGGAGTAGTAGCAAAGCAAGAAGTAGTTTAGAAGTTGAAGTTTGAAGAGAAAAATTGCAAGTGATATAAATTGGAAAATCAATTGAGTATACATTGCAAAGCTAAATCTCATCATAGCGAGAATTTGACATCCTCAAGGGAACAACGTAAGCTCACCGAAGTGATTACCAGCAAATCGCATTAATATAACTAGGTTAGTATCCACAGGTGTAAGGAACCTTGGAGTATTCTCATGATCTTTGTGAGTATATACTTTTCAAGAGAGGGTTGAATGTTTGGTACACTGTATCAAGTATTCAATTTCTATATGTTATGTAGTGGTACAAAACTAACATCAACAAGTAGGCTTCTAGGTTTAGGGAGCCTTTTTCTATGTCACCTTATCTAGACTACAAATATTGGATATCATCAGATAATCTAGAAGATAAGCGATGATGAGATATGCACTTCCCTTCATATTGCATGCCTTTTTCATTTGAGAATTGCTAGATTGATTAGCCTTTTCAAAAGAACCAATGACTCTATTTTATTTGGCCAAATAATATTTTTATTCTATATGATTTATTAAAATGGCCAACGAGATGGTTCTAATCACAAAACTTTGTGGGTAATGGAATTTCTATTTGGTTGATTTCTTAACTTTCTTATGAGGATGCCTTTACCTTATATTGATTTCTTGTCATGTCCTCCATCCTTGAGGGGATTTGGTAATGTCGTTGCCTATATCTTTTTGTTTATGGGTGTTTTTGAACATGAGGTTTGGAAGAGGAAACATTGTTATGCAATGGATGTTTCATATCAATGTTAATCTTGAAGGTTTCCAATTTTATGCAAGTTTCTAGGGCATTTTTGCTGGGAATCAGGTTTTCCTCCAAGAAGAGTTGCATGCCATAGTATTGTGTCCTAGCATTGATAAGTAAATACCAATTGATATCAAATCTATTAGAATCATTCTTGCTTTGATTTATTGTAGTGATGATAATATTCCTAGATTAGAACTTCCAATAACATATGAGAAGAGTATAGAAGGCTCAATGGGATGCTTGAAGCTGTAGATAGAATCACTATGAAGGTGTTGGAGCCATTCAAGCCTTCCAATGTGAGTTTTGGGAGAGCAATTTAAGCAAGAAGTTATTATCATATTATCAATCTACTTAAGAAAGCATCCCTAGCATGAAGAGACATGTCTTCACCTAGATGAACCAAACATAGAGTATCTCCTCTTAAGGTCCCTTTTAAAGATTCTTTCCTTGTCTACATAGTTGTCTGTCACAAGTATTGCCTTGGAATCAACTCTTTTTGGAGAGATGGAGGCTATGCCATTGATACCACTAGTAAATGACACCTTGTTTTGAGGAAGTAATAATAACGTAATTCATCTCCATGGGACTCCCTTAGGTCCTCAAGTGAGAGCCCACATTTTTCATGTACCTCTCCCTAAAATTTTTACATTGATGAGTTCTTGTTTTGGGGATCAAGCCTAGTGATTATGTTTTCTATGATATTTATAGTCTTGTTAGTGAATTCTAGCACATGAGGAAACTTTCATTGAAGAGGAGTGTGATATAGGAGACAAACTTCTTTAGTGAAGGCTGGATCGCTAGGGGAGCCCCCTCTAGGGCCTCTATGTGGGGGATTTTCCTTAATCTATTTAAAAGGAGAAGCATTTCTGTGGCCTATAGGAGTTGGGGATTTCTAAAGCCTCTAAGACTTAAAGGGTCCTTATATCACCTAAGAGGACAAAGTTCTCTAGAGAATTGGAAGCTGAATATCACTAATATATAGAAATTTATTCCATCTTATTACAATCCATAAGTTGGCGGGTTAGTTGGGTGAGGTCTTATTTGACAGGACCATTACTTCTAAGCAATATTCATAGCAAGTGCCTTTCTTGTCTTCCTATCTCAATTGGGCAAGTTAGTCTTTAGGAGTGTGAGACAAGTGCCTTAGAGGGAACATTGGCAATGCAAATGTCTACTTCAAGAATGATGGTCATTCTCTTGGCTTCAACATTACGGAAATCTTCTTGACCAGGGTTATTTGGATGGTGGAGGTGACTATCCTCACAATACCAACCACACACACTATCTTTCAAGTTATTTAGGTTAGCCATCATTGTTTTTCATTAAGGTTCTTTCTTAGGATACTTCAACATTGAGGCAGTGAGAATGCCTTTCTTGGGAAGGTCCAAGTGCCATGCAAGAAAGGCATGGCTAAATGAAAGAATGGCTAAACATACAAAGTGAAAAGACACAAGCTC